>PVLC010012575.1:0-43932 GCA_004027655.1 Graphiurus murinus
TCTCTTTCTCTCTCCTTCTCCTGGTACTGGGGATTAAACTCAGGGGTTTTCTACCTCTAAGCTACACCCCCAGCCCTTTTTACTTTTTATTTTGAAACAGGGTCTGCCAGGCATGATAGCGCATGCCTGTATAATCCTTGTACTTGGGAAGCTAAGACAGGAAGATTGCAGGTGTTTGAGACCAGCCTCAGCAATTTAGTGAGACTCTCAGCACCCTAATGAGACCCTGTTTCAAAACAAAACTTATGCCAGGCCTGTAATCCCAGTATTTGGGAGGTTGAGATAGGAGGATTACAGATTCCAGGCCAGCCTCAGCAACTTAGCAAGACCTTCAACAACTTAGTGAGACCCTTTTTCAAAATAAACAGTCTATCTCTGTAGCTCAGAGATAGAATGTTCCTGGGTTCCACTCCAGTACCAAAAGAAACTGTTACAGCAGATCATAGCAGGCAGGGAGGTGCTGGCTTAAGACACCCGCACCCCCACCCCTGCCCTCACCTGGACCTGGGTGGGGAGGTGGCGACCACAACACTCAGGTCTGCAGACAGGAAGCCGCACTCCGCCAGTGAGCAGCTCCTGCAGAGCCGCCTTGTCTGCAGCCTTTACAGCCGGAGCACACTGGCCCTCCACAGGGCTGCGGGGTCAGCCCCAAGCACACTGGAGCCCCAGGCCTGGAAGCAGACTGTCAAGTCAGGAGGGCGAAAGCATAAACATGAAGCTAAGCCCCATCCTCCCAGGGGTTACCGTCCCCTAAAACCATTATCATGCACCTCACAAACTCAGGGACCTATCAGTGTGGCCACAAATTCCACAAACTTCATGGTTCAAGCAGCACAAATTGACTATCTTGCAATTCTCAATCAAAACCAGTATCGACCCAGGCATGGTGGTACATGCCAGTAATCCCAGTAATTGGGAGGCTGGGACAGGAGGATCTCGGTTCAAGGCCAGCCTCAGTGACTTAGCAAGACCCTCAGCAACCTAGTGAGACCCTGTTTCAAAGTAAAAAATCAAATAGTGCTGGAGGTGTAGCTCAGAGGTAGAACACCCCTGCGTTCAATCCCCAGCACTAAAGACAAACAGTATCAAGCCAGGTGTGGAGGCTCACACCGATAACCATAATACTTGGGAGGCTGAAACAGGAGGATGGCAGGTTAGAGGCCAGGTTCAGCAACTTAGTGAGATCCTGTTTCCAAAAAAAAAAAAATTTATTTTTACAAAAGGCTGGGGGTGTGCTGCAGAGGTAGAATGCCTTCCCCCTGCAATCCCCAATAGCAAAACAACCAATATTACTGGGCTGAACCCGGGGGTAACAGGGCTGACTCCTCCCGGAGGCTCCAGGGAGAACCTGTTTCCTGGTCATTTTCTGCTTCCAGCGACCATCTACACTCCTTGGCTCAAGACCCTTGATCCACCAAAGCACGTCACTCCACCTCCTCCCCTCCGTCCACCAGTGTCGACAGCGTGAGCTGCTCTGCCTGTACTTGAGAGGCACACCACACCTTCCCCAGTGAACACAGGAGCACCGGGGCCCAGAGAAGTTAAAGAACTAGCCCCAAATCGCACAGCCTGCACACTGTGGATCTGGGCTTCAAACCCAGGGCCCGCCTGGCTCTCACTCCATGCTGCTCTGAAAAACACTTGGAATCTCTGAGCTTTTGTCTGCTCTTGGTCCCAAAAAGCCGTTTGCAGTAAAACCTCTCCTTTGGGGTAGGAAATTATGCAAAGCATTCGCCGCGACCCGGCCGGCTTGGCAGCCTCACAGAGAGAGCTATTTTGGGGCTTTGCGCTCCAGTGATCTACTCCCTGACGGACAGCTCGCTGCTCGCTGCTGTACGTTTTTTCTACGGAGGCCACTTCCTGAGGCTCAAATGAGGCAAGTCGGTGGTTTAGCCCCAGCACGACTCACGCCAGGCCCGGGGCAGGGCACAGGGTGACACGTAGGGCCAGTGACAAGCGGATCAGAGCCCCAGGACCCACCTCAAAAGTTCAAAACCGCCGTCTGCCTGTTAACCTGGCACCAAGACCAAGGGCACGGGGAGGGGGCGGCGGGGGGAGGGCCCCCCAGCGAGCGCCGCAGCGTGCAAGTGTGCATCTGCCGCCTCCATCACCCTGAACTTGGTCATGATGTAGGATCACAGGACACCAATGAAAAGAAGACTGGGCTGGCGCAACAGATAAAAAAAGACAGATGCAATAGATAGACATAGATAAATAGATAGAAAAATAACTAAATAGATAATAATAAATAATAACAAAAATAACAAACAGATAAATAACTAGATAATAAATAAAATAATAAATAGATAGCAATAAAATAATGGATGATAAAAATAAACAGATAAATAGATAATAAATAAAAATAATAGATAGTATTAAATAGTAATACATGGATAAATAACTAAATAGATAATGAAAATAATTAATGATGATTAATAATAAATAGATAAATAACTAGATAATAATGCTAATAAATAGATAATGATAAATAATAGCAATATAAATAATAAATAGATTAATGATAATAATAATAATAGCAATAGATAAGAAGTCTTGTTATTACTGTCAGCTACCATGATTCACGGAGCACTGGCATTCAAATCACTCTCACGTTAACTCACTTAATGCTCATGATAGTCGATTTTATAAAGGGGGCACTGGCTGCCCAAGGCCGCCCCTCAGGATGGTGGGTGAGCAGACGGGGTGTATTCAGACAATGGGGTGCTACTCAGCTATAGGAAAGAACACCCTAACTTCTCACCACATGCTGATTGTTTTGTGACCCCCCCATACACACATTCTCACACACACACACACACACACACACACACACACACACACACAGAACAACGACTGCCCACCAACTTCTGGAAGAGTAAACAAATCTTCCCGTCATGATCCACCCAAACACCAACTCCCAGGACGCTCCCTCCCTCCCACTCCGCCTTGCGCCAGAGCGATGGGGCAGGCAGCCCCGGTTTCCATGGGAACTCATGACAAGGGCATCCTCATGCAAGCCATTCTGACCACCTTTCTCAGCCCACAGCACCAGCCAGGCCTGCCACATCTGACGAAGGGTGTTCCCGCTGGCTGGCTCCGGCCAAGGCCTCGGGAAACACGGCCCTCGCCGGACGGACAGATGGTTCCTGAAGTTCTGGCCTCCAGCTCCCTTTCCCTGTAGCATATAAGCACCCCCAGGACCCAGACAGAGAAGGAAGGGCATCTGCAGTGTACCTGGTCCTTGCTGGGATTGTACAACACAATGAATAAACCCATCCCCCTTGGAAGGGCTGACGGTCTACAGGAGGGGCATTAAAAGCCCACAGAAAGCTAGGCGGAGTGGTGCTTGCCTGTAATCCCAGTACTTGGGAGGCTGAGACAGGAGGATCGTGGCAGGTTTGAGGACAGCCTCAGCAACTTAGTGAGACTCTTAGCAACCTAGCACGACCCTGTTTCAAAATAAAAAATAAAAAGCCGAGCATGGTGGCACACATTTGTAATCCCAGTACTTGGGAGGCCGAGATAGGAGGATTGCAGGTTCATAGCCAGCCTCAGCTACTTAGTGAGGCCCTCTGCAATTTAGTGAGATCCTGTTTCAAAATAAAGAATAAAATATAGGGCTGGGGGTGTAGCTCAGAGGTAGAATGCCCCTGGGTTCCATCCCCAGGACCAAAAAAAAAAAAAAAAAAAAAAGGCCACACACTTCCCAAAGAGAAGGGCACAAAGGAATAAGAGACCACTGGAGGAATATTCCAGAATATTCCAGAATATTCTGCACTCAGTCACTGAGGAGCAGACTGAGCCACACATCCTCTCAGGCAGGACGGGCCTCAGCAACAAGGGGCACAGAGAACAGAAGTGACCCACCCCAGAGAAGCAAAGCCATCCCCTGCCGATGATGTGGCCTGTGCGCCAACAGAGCCCTGAGCCCGAGGGCCACCTCCCAGGCCTCTGCCTCCTACCAGCCCACAGGGCAGGTGCCGCCATGTGCAGGCGTGACGTCATGGGGACAGAGTGGCAGAGCCGGGAGTCAAGCCCAGGTGACACCGCGTGACCTCCCACAGCCCAGGGACGAGTCAGGGTCACTCCAGGAAGTGAACACCCACTCCCTCCTGGGGCCACAGAGCAGGGCCCCGGGGGCCAGGGAGGCTGCTGTTTCCTGTGGCTGCCATCGGGGACCAGCGCCCCAGGGTCGCCTCGTGGAGAAACAGAAGCCACCTTCCTTGGCATTCTGCATGAGTCCACGTGAAAACCCGACCAACGTCCGCTTGTCTCCACTAAGCAATAAGGCCCGTGACATTACAGACTGGGTCTCCTTTGACCAGAGCTCAGTTCAGTTCCTTGCCCTTAGAAGATGATCAAGAGTTATGGAATGAATGGATGAGTGAATGAATGAACGAACGAACAAACGAGTGAAGTAATGACAAATCAATGTAGTGTGTCATCCTAACAGCTACATCACCCCAAAACACAAAAGTGCAGGAAATACAGCACGAGAGAGGAAGCAAGAAAGACCCCTATTTGCAGTGTGAGGCTGAAACAAGGAGAGACGGTAGCAGAAGAATAGAAGGAGCCTGGCGCGGGGGCACATGCCTGCAGTCCTAGTACTTGAGAGGCTGAGACAGACAGGAGGATCACAGGTTAGAGGGCAGCCTCAGCAACTTAGTGAGACCATGCTTCCAAATAGATAAAAATAAAAAGGGCCAGGGGGTATAGCTCGGAGGGAGGAAGCCCCTAGGTCTAATCCTCAGGACCACACACACACACACACACACACACACACACACAAGAATAGTGGAAGGGAATTTGGGGGGGAGGGGAAGGGAGAAGGAAGATCTGATGGAAACAATTCAAATAATCCTTTGTCCATATATGAAGTCATCCATGTCAATACAGCAGATGGGGAGGAGGAGGGAGTGGGAGGACTGCAGGACACACGAGGGCTGGAGAACACACGAGGACTGCAGGACACATGAGGGCTGGAGAACACATGAGGACTGCAGGATGCACGAGGGCTGGAGAACACATGAGGACTGCAGGACGCACGAGGGCTGGAGAACACATGAGGACTGCAGGACACATGAGGGCTGGGCGTATGTATGTGTCTATCGCTCTGAACCTTACTGTGATGTGTGATCACAATGCACCAATTTTTTTTAAAAAAAAAGAGATACATTTAAGTTTTATAGATAAATGTGGATATTCAATAAAGAAGGAGGAGGAAGAGGAGGAAAGAAAAAGGAGAAGGACAGGGAGGAGGAGGAGGAGGAGGAGGAGGAGGAAGAGGAGGAGGAGAAGGAGGAGGAGAAGGAGGAGGGAGAGGAGAAAGAAGGGAAGAAGGAGAACAGGGAGGAGGAGGAGGACAGGAAGAGGAGGAAGACACAGGAAGAGGGGAGGAGGACACACCAGGAGAGGGGGAAGAGGGGGAGGAGGAAGAGGAATGGGGGCAGGAGGAAGAGGAGGAGGGGGGGAGGAGGAGGAGGACGGGGAGGAGGAGGCGGCAGGTGACTTTGTTTGGCCTCAGCTGGCCACGCGCAGGACCGTGCACTGCACCCACAGAGGGACGAGGCGAGCGGCCAGATCCCAGGCAGCCCACTGGCCCACGTGTTTCCTGATACCGGTGGAAGTGGCTTCTGTCTTCACCTGTGCCCCCCGGAAACAGACCCTGAGTCACGGAGGCAGGCTCAGGGCGTTTATTTGGGACGGAGGGAGTCTCAGGAGTCACAGGAAGGCAAAGGGGGCACAAAGGAGTGTCCTATCAAACCATTATCCTCAGGCCAAAAACAATAAAACAATAATGTAAAATGTCTCAATCGTTATCTTACATATATATTAAAGTAGTAATTTTGATTTTGGTTCTTTTTTTTTTTTTTTTTTTTTTTTGGTAGTACTAGGGATTGAATCCAGGAGCATTCTACCTCTGAGCTACACCCCCAGCCCTATTTTTTATTCTTTATTTTGAAACAGGGTCTCACTAAGTTGCGGAGGGCCCACTAAGTAGCTGAGGCTGGCTATGAACCTGCGATCCTCCAGTCTCAGCCTCCCAAGTACTGGGATGACAAGCGTGTGCCACCATGTCCAGCTTTGGGTTGTTTCCTTAACTACAGAATTTTCAGAGCTCCGTGTCTATCTTGGATACAGATAGTCCTTCATCGGCTATGTGTCTTGCAAACATTTTCAGTCTGTAGCTTGTCTCTTCAATCTCTGGATGTGGTGACTGGGATCAATTAGCTTATGCAGCCCCTCTAAAGGGCTTGGTAGTAGTTCTGGTTTGGATGTAGAATGCCCCCCACCCAAAAAAAAAAAAAAAAAAAAAAAGCTCATGAAAGCAGAAATGTTCGGGGGTGAAATAACTGAATCAGGGTTTTGGCCTCCTCCATGGTAAATCCATTGATGATTAATCATGTGAATGGACTGTAGGGTGGTAATGGTAGGCAGGTGGGCACGGCTGGGGGCATGGGGACACGGCCTTGGTGACTACGTGTGCCCCTGACAGCTTTCTCTTCTCAGCTACGCAGCTCTCTCCAGCATGCCCCACCCCCTTGATGGTTCTGCCTTGGAGAAGAACCCTCATGGGGGTTCTTCTGAAACTGTATGCTCAAACCTCTCCTCCAAGTCGTTCTTCAAGGTCACAGCAGCGACCCTGAGGCTAACTGATGTAGGAAACTTGGCAGGACAAGTTCACTTTACTTATCAGTAAAATACACACGAATGCCCAGACACACAGCCACGCGGCTGCCCTCGTGCTTGCAGGGCCCAGCAAGTACAGACACATGACGAGGCTCCGTCAGCACAGCAATTACCACGGCACACTCGGAGTATTCCCAAATTTTCAAAAACCTACCCTGGTACTAGCACTGCTATCTTCCATGACTTGAAATCAAGCAGGAGGCAGCGGTGGCCGAGAGGACACTTAGGGAGTAAAGCAGCACCTTCAGGGCTCTGTGAGAAGGGTCACTCAGATGGACCCCCTGGGCCGAAGGTGGCCATTAAGCCTTGCGATGTTGGAAATCTACGCCACACCTGACCCAAATTTGAACATCCACTAAGGAAACTAACCCAGGTCACCAGTCTCAAAAACTGGTCCTTTGGGGGTTACGGAAGTAACCCCAGAAGGGATACCACTTCACCCCCGCTGGGAGACTAGGATCAAGAAGACAGATCCTAACACGTGTTGGAGAAGCTGGAATGCTTATACACAGCTGGCAAGAACATAAAATGGTACGACTGCTCTGGAGAATAGACTGAGCAGTTTCTTAAACGATCAGTTACAAATAACCTGGCAATTCTACCCTTAGGTACATAGCCAGGAGATCTGAAAACATATATTTACACTAAAACTTGGACACCAATGTTCACAGCAGCATTATTCACAGAGACCAAAAAGAAGGAACAACCTAAATGTCCATCATCTGGTCACTGGATAAATAAGATGTGGTCTAAGCCAGGCACAGTGGCCCACGTCTGTAATCCCAGTACTTGGGAGGCTGAGACAGGAAGATCGCGGGTGTAAAAACAGCCTCAGCAACTTAGCAAGGCCTTAAGCAATACAGCAAGACCCTGTTTAGAAATAAAAAATACAATAGGGTTGGGGGTGCAGCTCAGAGGTAGAATGCCCCTGGGTTCAATCCCCAGTACCACAAAAAAGAAGAGAAAGAAAAGAGAAAAGATGAAATGAGATGAGATGTGGTCTATCTGTATGATGGAATATACTCACCAAAGAAAAGAATGAAGTATTGACCCATGCTATGTTGATGAACTTGAAAATCATTCTGCTATATAAAAGAAGTCAGATGCAAAAGGCCACGTATTGTGTGACTCCTTTATATTCAATGTCCAGAACAGGCAAATGCAGAGAGTAGATTTGCTGCTGGGCAGGATAGGAATAGAGGTGGTAGGAGTGGAGATGACTATAAGAGTGTGAGATTTTACAGGGGTCAATGGAAATATTCTAAAATTGAATGTGAGAATATTTGCACAACTCTGTGAATATACTAAAAACCGCTGAATTGTACACTTTAATGGGTGTGTTAATCCATGAATCAAGAAAGCTGTTTTAGCCAGGTGTGGTGGCGCACACTTGTAATCCTAGCATTTGGGAGGCTGAGACTAGAGGATCCAGGTTCACGGCCAGCCTCAGCTACCTAGTGAGGCCCTCCGCAACTTAGCGAGACCCTGTTTCAAAATAAAGAATAAAAAATAGGGCTGAGGGTATAGCTCGGAGGTAGAATGCCCCTGAGTTCAATCCTCAGTACCGCAAATAAATAAATAAATAAATAAATAAATAAGAGAATGATAAAAATCTCTAAGCTCCTCCTCCTCCAAAAAATAACAATAATAATAATAATGGAGCTCGAGGTAGTTGTAATGCATTCGACAGCACACATCTGTTAAGCACCTACTGGGAGCAGCTGGTTACAGAAGCTAGAAATACAAGCAGGCCATCATTGAACTCAAAGAAATAGCTTCCAGTCTTTCTAATCAGACTGAACCCTGGGCGGCAGATCTGCACAGCTTATATTTTCAGGACAAATTCCAGTTGGGATGATCAAACAAGCCACCTCTCTGTTTTCTTCCTTCTCCTCCTCTTCTTCCTTCTCTTCTTTTTCCTCCTCCTCCTCTTCCTCCTCCTTCTCCTTCTTTTTTGGGGGTCAGGGGTACTGGGAATTGAACCCAAGGGCATTTTACCTCTGAGCCACACCCCCAGCCCTTTTTCTGTTTTTTTGTTTTTTTTTTTTTGTTTTGAAACAGGGTCTCACTAGGTTGCTGAGAGTCTCGCTATATTGCTGAGGCTGGCCTCCAACTTGTGATCCTCCTGTCTCAGCTTCCCAAGTACTGCGATTACAGGCATGCACCACCACGCCCGGCTTCAAGCCTTATTCTTGGGAAGGAACCATGACGCCCAATTTCCATCCCAGAAACGGTTGGGCGCAAGCGGAATAAAATCCCAGCTGCCAACCTTGGAGCAGTGTGGGGCTGCGGTCCACCTCCGAGTTCTCAGGAAAAGGTTGGGGAAATATCAGCTCTGGAGGCCGGGGTGTGGCGGGAGCGCGGGTGGATCTGCAGCTCAGAAGCTCGACTCCAGCCCACAGTGCTGGGACGCCATCCACAAACCTTCAGCCAAGCGGAGCTCCAGAGAGCCTGAGGTTTCACAGCCCCGGCCAGAACAAACACCCAACCGGAGGGAAACCACACCTAGGAGACCTGGCATTTCACCGTCTAAAAGCTGCCACCCAGATGATGGCAGGGCTGAGCCGCCAAGTCGGGGCAGCTTTGCTGGGAAAAGTGAACACGCCCACCACATGCCCTGTTCGCCCTCCTGGAAATGCTTTCAGACTGTCATCCTATGGAAGACGATGAAAATAGGCCTACACTGAGCTATAAAATGTTCCCAGAGCCAGCTGGGAGCGGGGCTGCCCGCCTGTAATCCCAGTATTTGGGAGGCTGAGACAGGAGGATCGAAGGTTCGAGGCCAGCCTCAGCTACTTAGTGAGGCCCTCCGCAACTTAGTGAGATCCTGTTTCAAAATAAAGAATTAAAAAAAAAAAAAAAGGGAGGCTGGGGGTGTAGCTCAGAGGTGGAAAAAAAAAAAATGTTCCCAGAGCCAGGCATAGTGGCGCATGCCTGTAATCCCAGTACTCGGGAGGCTGAGACAGGAGGATTGCAGGTTAGAGGACAGTTTCAGCAATGTAACGAGACCCTCTGTGACTTAGTGAGACTCTGTTTCAAAATAAAAAATGAGATAGTGCTGGGGGGTGTAGCACAGAGGTAGAACACCTCTGGGTTCAACTTCCAGTATTCACCCCCCCAAAAAATGTTCCCAGGATCAATGTTTGACACAGGAAATATGATAGGACATAAAAGAAAAAAAATTGGATGTTGGCTTTAAAAAAAAAGCTGGAAAACCATAGTATTTAAATCAACACAGAAGGCACAGATTTATTGGAATGGAGACATTCACAACTGAACACAACCTAAAGGTCCAGCATCAAAAGGACAGACCTAAGCCAGGCGTGGTGGCGCACGCTTGTCATCCCAGTACTTGGGAGGCTGAGACCGGAGGATGCGGGTTCGAGGCCAAACTTAGTTACTTAGTGAGGCTCTCTGCAACTTAATGAGACCCTGTTTCAAAATAAAGAATTAAAAATAGGGCTGCGGATGTAGCTCAGAGGTAGCATGCCAGTGGGTTCCATCCCCAGTACCGCAAAAATAAATAAATAAGTTCGTAATAATAAGATAATCACAAAATGAAAAAGCTAGATTACTAACCTATCCTATGAAAGACTGTATTTTGTGAAAATGTTATATCTGGCAAAAATAAATAAAATAACAGGGGACGATACTCTGGGTCCACACACATCTCTCAGGATACAGGGGCAAGGGGTCGCTTTTCTCACCCCGCTGTAGTTTAAAATGATTTGACTAATGAACTCGAGTTACTTTTGTAGTAAGGTGAGATAAGAGTTGCTTCAGGCACAGTGGCACACACCTGTAATCCCGGTATTTGGGAGGCTGAGGCAGGAGGACCAAAGATTCAAGGCCAGCCTCAGCAACTAAGTAAGAGTCTTAGCAACCTAGGAAGACCCTGTTTCAAAATAAAAAACAAAAAGGGCTGAGGTGTAACTCAGAGGTAGACTGTCCCTGGGTTGGATCTCCAGTACCGAAACAAAACAAAAGTGTTGCTTTAGTTAGGAGAACAAAGTCAAGTCAGAGGGGACCAGCTCAGAGCAAACCTGAACAGGAAACTGGCACGTTTGCCCAAGCGCCCAGCCTGGGTCCTTCTTGCCACCCCAAGGACACCGGCCCTTCCACAAGCAGAAGCTGGCTGCAGGCCCGGAGCAGAGGAAGCCGCTGGGCAAGCCAGGGAGGAGGACCCGGCCAGTGGAATCCAGCCTGAGCAGGACCCGGGACCTAGGGCTGCAGGGGAGACCAGCCCTCCTCCTTGGCGCTCCGCAGGGTCTTTCTTCCTGCTAATGTCATTCTGCTAGTTTTCATTCTACAAATTAGTAAGTTCCCTTTTTTTGTTGTTTTTTGTTCTCAGCACACAATCATTCTCACACACACACACACACACACACACACACACACACACACGCCTCCCAAAGCTCACACACACCCGTGACCACCAGCTCAGCCTGTGCAAGATGAAAGCAAGGGCCCCCAGCTTCTCCTGGCGCTGCTGAGCGGGGAGCTCGGACGCAGGCAGCACCACCCTTTCTGTTCACCCCGGCTGTGCTGTGCATGTCCCTCCCCTGGGCCTCGCCTCCTCAGCCTCGCAGAAGAAGGCAGGCAGGAAGCTGGGCTGCCCATCTCACACAGCGTCAAATCCAAGGACCCTACCGGACAGAACTCGTATCCATGTCACAGAACAGGGGACCCTGGAGCCCCTGCCCATGTCCAAGCACATGCAAATGCAGGCACCTGCTACCTGTGTGCTGTCATCATGGCCACCCCACCCCCACACAAGCATTTGCAGATGTATTCCAACACCTGATCTGACCCGGTGAGTGTATGGGTCAGGGTCACTAGGGACCCAGGAAAGAAATCTCAGGCCCCACCAGGTCAAGTGTGGTGGCACATACCTGTAATCCCAGGACTTGGGAGGCTGGGACAGGAGGATCGCAGGTTTAAAGACAGCCTCAGCAAGTATAGTGAGACTCTCATCAATCTAGCAAGACCCTGCTTCAAAATAAAAATAAAATAGGGCTGGGGGTACAGCTTGGAGATAGAATGTCCCTGGGGTTCCATCCTGAGCACCACAAAAAAAGAAAAGATAGAAGGAAAGAAGGGAGGGAGGGAAAGAAATCCCAGGCCCCCAGACTCCAGGACAAGGACACAGCCAAGGTCACCCAGTGAGCGCAGGTGTATGTTTAGAGCGGTAACCAGAGAGCAGCCCTCTCTCCGCCCCAGACCCTCTTCTATCTTCAGGGACACCAGGACGATCGAGGTCAGGGGCACCCAAGTCCTCCTCCTGTTGGTCTGTGGACCAGGTAACGGGGAGACCTCCCTTAGCAGGTGGGGGGAGGTACTGGGCATCCTCCCTGCTGAGCAGGTGGGGTCCCCGCCCCCCAACCATGCAGAGCACAGGTAAGGATCCCCAGAGGCCAGCACTGCCCGGAATCAGGAGAAGTTGGCCCCAGGATTTCTAGTTTCAACCCCAGTTTGTTTGAAATCTGTTTCAAGACAAAATAACACACATCACTTTGCTGACCGGTTAAGCAACTATTCACGTTACCACCTCAGACAGACTGGGGGTGGGAGGGGGATAGCTTCCTTTCCAAAAGAATGCACCAAGGGGCACCTGTGAATAGATGGCTCCCCCTGATACAGCTATACACCTGTGTCCTGCACCCGCAATTCAGGAACCCCCAACTCCACAAAGTGAGGTATACCTGCATTTCTGCTGGGTACTGTCTTTTTTATATGCTGGGGGATTCAACCCCAGGGGCATTCTGTCCCCGAGCTGCACCCCAGCTCTATTTTTTTTGTTGTTTTTGAAACAGGGTTTCACTGAGTTGCTGATTGCTGAGACTGGCTTCAAACCTGCAATCCTCCTGTTTCAGCCTCCCAAGTACTGAGATTACAGGCATGCACCACCATGCCTGGCTTTGGGCACACTTTTGAAGGGCAGCTGCTCCCTAGTTCCTGGCCTCTGACTTCTCAGAGTGTAACACAGCCTCAGGCCAGCTGCGAGCCTCCACTTCTCTCCCTGACAGCCTGCCAGTTCTGGGCTGGGCACTTGGTCTCCCAAATCCAGAAACACTTTTGTGTGTGTGTGTGTGTGTGTGTGTGTGTGTGTGTGTGTGTGGTACTGGGGATGGAGGCATTCTACCTCCAAGCTATACCCTTAGCCCTATTTTTATTCTTTATTTTTGAAACAGGGTCTCACTAAGTTGTGGAGAGCCTCACTAAGTAGCAGAGGCTGGCCTCAAACCCGGATCCTCTGGTCTCAGCCTCCCAAGTACTGGGATTACAAGCATGAGCCACCATGCCCAGCTGAGAGACACCTTTTGAAGACTGAAAAAAGACCCATCTCATCCCACAGGAGCCAGACAGCCAGAACAACCACAGCGATTAAAGAATCCAAGGGAAGCTGGGCGTGGTGGCGCACGCTTATAATCCCAGCATTCGGGAGGCTGAGACCGGAGGATCCGGGTTCGAGGCCAGCCTCAGCTACCTAGTGAGGCACTCCGCAACTTAGTGAGACTCAGTTTAAAAATAAAGAATAAAAAATAGGGCTGGGGGTGTAGCTCGGAGGTAGAATGCCCCTGAATTCAATCCCCAGTACCGCAAAAAAAAAAAAAAAAAAGAATCCAAGGGATTTGTTTCTAAGAAGCGGGAAAGAAGTTTGAGCCTCAATTATAAAAGCAAATGCTTCCAGAATGCTTAGCAAGGCCCTTCTGAGGTAGGTACTATCATTCCTCCCATGTTGTAGAAGAGAGAGTGGAGGCACAGACGGGTTAAGTTTCTTGCCTAAGATCACACAGCTAAGAAGTGATAGAGTTAGTATTCGAACCCAGGCAGGCTGGCTCCACGGTCCCCACGTATAACTCATCTCCTCCTAATGTCCTCAGGGGCCAAGCCAAGACCAACACAGCCAAGAAATAAACTGGCACTTGGAAGCCAGGTGTGGTGGTATATACCTGTAATCCCAATGCTAGGGAGGCTGAGACAGGAGGATCACAGGTTCAAGGCCAGTCTCAGCAACTTAGTGGAAGCCTCAGCAACTTAAGGAGTTCCTGTTTCCAAATAAAAAATAAAATAGGGCTGAGGGTATAAGCTTAGAGGTAGAATGCCCATGGGTTCAATCCCAGTATCCAAAGGGGGGGGGGGGGAGATACTTGGAAATAAAGCAGGGACAAATTCCTTTACGACAAACTCCACCTTGCCCACAGTACCCCAGCCAAGCCAGCACACCGCAGCCGCCTGCCTCGCCGCCTTTTGGAGGGAATATGCTGGTTTTCAGGGACGCCTTAAGCAACAGGTTTTTCTCTCAATTCTGGAGGCCGGAAGTCCAAAATCGAGGTGTTACAAGGTCAGTTTGTCCTGCCCTCCCTCTCTGCCAGCTCTGGTGCTGACCAGCACCCAGAATATTCCTTAGCTCGGAGCTACATGACTCCAGTCTCCACTGCCACCATCCTGGGTCACCTGGCCTTCTCTCCTGGGGCCAACGTAGAGGATTAGGGTCCACTCTATTCCAGCGTGACTTCCTCGTAGCTAATCACACCTGTGAGAACCCCACTTCCCAAGAAGGTCACATTCTGGGGCCCTGGGGTTAGGACTCTGACATATGAATTTGAGGGAGACACAATTTCTCTTTTTTTTAATTGATTGATTAAATGATTGATTGATACTAGGGGTTGAACTCAGAGGCATTCTACGTCTGAATTACACCACCAGCTCCTTTTATCTTTTGTCTTGAAACAAGGTCTCACTAAGTTGAAGAACATGGCGTAAAACCTGTGATCCTCCTGTCTCAGGCTCCCAAGTATTGGGATTACAGGCATGTGCCATGGCGCCCGAATTCATCTGTTCGTTTGTTTGTTTGTTTATGTATTTATTTATATATTTATTTATTTATTGGTACTGGAGTAGAATCCAGGGGCCCTATTTTATTTGGAAACAGGGTCTCAGTAAGTTGCTGAGAGCCTCATTAAGTGGCTGAGGTTGACCTTGAACATCCTTCTGTCTCAGCCTCTGGAGTCCTGGGATTACAGGTGTGCACCACCGCACCATCCAGGGAGCCACCTTTTTTTTTTTTTTTCTTTTTTTTGGCGGTACTGGGGATTGAACCCAGGGGCATTCTACCTCCAAGCTATAAACTCAGCCCTATTTTTTATTCTTTATTTTGAAACAGGGTCTCACTAAGTTGCGGAGTGCCTCACTAGGTAGCTGAGGCTGGCCTCGAACTCGGATCCTCCCAAATGCTGGGATTACAAGCGTGCGCCAACACGCCCGGCAGGGAGCCACCATTAACCTGTAGCAGACACCCACCCTGCCCACAACCCTGAAGGAACCAGAGGATGTCCTGTAGCAAGAAGCCTCGTCCACCCCAGCCACACGCCCAGCCGAAGCTGACCACCCCGGGGGACGCTGGGCCCATGGGCAGCCAACGCAGAGCTGCCCACCGGACACCTCTCTGGGAAGCCCATCCCTGGGGGAAGCCAAGCTGTCATTGACGGGGACTTGACGGAGAGCCAAGGCATTGGACGGGCTGAGAGGAGACCCAGGGAGGCTGTGTGCAGGGGAACAGGGCCACAGCGCTCTGCCACAGGCAGGGCGGGAGGCCAGCAGCACCGACAGCCTGCCTTCCCGCAATCTTTCTACCTGTTAGCCTTCTGCGAGGCCCCTTTGGCTGCCCCACCCCATGCACCCCAAAATTAGGGGCCATGGAAGAGTCTGGAAGGCTGCTCACCAAAAACACTTCATACTCCAGCACACGCCTAGAGCACATTTCCCAGCATGCTGTGCAGTTGCTCACATGGGAGCAAATGGCACTTGAATTCCAGACCCCACCAGCGAACAGCCCCCCCAGTCACCTTCCATTCCTCTTTTTCCACTATGTACTGGTCAAAGGATCCTGCAGTGGCCCCTGACACCTTAGGGGACAGGGGTGCCACCAGACCAGGCAGAGCCCACCCTAGACCCCACTGGTGTAAACCTGTATCAGGAAATAACTTGTGAAGGTCAAAGGACCCCACCCCAGCCTCCTGGACAGGCAGAATTAATACCATCTAAATGACCACACCTACCAAAAACAATCTATGAATTCAGCATAATCTCATTGAAATATTGTTATAGTTAGGTATAGAATGTCCCCCAGAGAGCTCATTTATTGGTGTCTGGAGTTGATCTAATTGAGGTATGAGGGTTGTAATCTCATTGGCAGATAAACCATTGTAGTGGATTTACTGGGTGGTAACCTAGGCAGGTGGGTGTGGCTGGAGAAGGCGGGTCCCTGGGGTGTGGCTGTAGGGTCTGTGCTTGTGTCTCTGAATCCTTGCTTGCTTGCTGGCTCTCTCTCTGCTTCTGGCCTCCATGATGTGAGAGCAGAGCCTTGCTGTCTCCCTCTCTCTGCTTCCTGTCACCATGCCCTGAGATCCTGTCACCTTGGCCCCACATGGACTGAACCCAGAATCGTCAAATAACTGTGAGCAAATAAATCTTCCTTCAAGTTGTGTGGTCAGTCGTTGACAGAAATCAATGTCATTCTTTGCAGAGCTAGAACAAAAAAACTCCTAAAATTCACAAGGAAGAACGAAAGTCCCAGAATAGACAAAGCGATTCTAAGCAATAAGTACCATAATGGAGGTATCATGCTACCTGATTTCAAATTATACTACAGAGATGTAGTAACAAAAACAGCATGGTGTTGGCACAAAACAGACACAAAGACCAATGGAATAGAACAGGAGATACAGAGACAGATCCTTATACTTACAGCCAGCTGATTTCTGACAATGGAACCAAAAATATACCCTGAAGAAAAGACAGCATTTTTCACAAGTGGTGTTGGGAAAACCCAATAGCCACAGGTAGAATAATCAAATTAGACCCCAGTCTCTCTCCCTGCACAGAAGTCAACTCAAGATGGATCAAAGACCTAGAAATCAAACAGGAAAGTTTGCAATTACTAAACGAAAACATAGGACCAACTCTCCAACATGAGGCACTGGTAGAGACTTCCTCAACAGACCCCTAAAGCTCAGGAAATGAAACTGAGAATCAATAATGGGAACAACATCAAATTAAAAAGCTTCTTTGCAGCAACGGAAACAATCAAGAGTCTAAAAAGAGAGCTTAGAGAATGGGAGAAAATCTTTGCCAGCTACTCCTCTGATAGAGAACTAGTACTTAAAATATACAAAGAACTTAAAAAGCTTAACACCAAAAAAAAAACCAAGCTCAATTAAGAAATGGGCTACTGACTCAATAGATGCTTCTCAAAGAATAAATGCAAATGGCCAACAAATATATGGGGAAAAAAAAGTGCAATGTCATTAGCAGTCAGGGAAATGCAAGTCAAAACTACCCTGAGATTCCCTCTAAATCCAGTTAGAATGGCAATCGCCAGGAATACAAACAATAATAAATGCTGGCCAGGATGTGGGGACATAGGAACTCGTATACATTGCTGATGGGATCGCACATTAGTACACCACTTTGGAGATCAGTATGGAGGTCCTCAAGAGACTAGGAATGGGATCACCATATAACCCCGCTGTACCATTCCCCAGGATCTTCCAAAGGAACTGAAGTTACAATACTAGAGTGATACACACATACTCATGTTCACAGCAGCACAATTCACCATAGCCAAGTTGCCAAACCAACCTAGGTATCTGTACAAAAATGTGGAATATATTCACACGAGGGAATCTTACTCAGCCATAAAGAACAGAATTATATCATTTGCAGCAAACTGGGTGGAACTAGAGAACAGGATGCTAGGTGAGATCGGCCGGTCTCACAAAGTCAGAGATCGTGTTTTTCTCTCATGTGTGGAAGCTAGAGAGAAAACAGGAAACGAAAGGGACTTTAGACAATTGAGGAGAGACGCCAGTGGAAGAGTGGAGGGGTTGGGGGGCCAGACGAGGAGGGAAAACGAGGTTTGAGACAGGGAAGAGCTCAAACAAGGTTATGCCCACACCAATCTCGCCAACGTGTAAGGGGAGGGAGGCGAGAGGAGCCGGTGACATAGTGACACCAAGTGCTGCGTGCATGCACGTGTGCTCGTATCACCTGCGTCTCACTACGGTGTATAATTATAATGCACCAATAAAGGTATATTCAGAAAAAGAAGAAGTAAGTTGTTCTTGAGGTCAGCCTGCCCCAACAAACATGGAAGCTTCCTTGGGGTACCCTCTGCTGGAATCTCTTCCCCTGGAGCATGGCCCTCTCCTTCTTACTTCTACCGAGAAGTGACCCTGAGGCCCATCCTGCCTTGCACAGTCTTCTTGGGTACGCTTTGTAACTGTTTCTTTCCTCCCTAGCACCCACCACCATCCAAAATGAGTCCAACAGTTTGGCTTCCTCTAGCTTCCCTGCGAATCTGTAAGGTCCTCTGGGGACTTCTGGGGTCCTCTTCACTGCTTTACAAGTACAAGGTGGTGACATGACCAGTACTGTGATACACACCAGGTCCTCTTTGACTATTTACTAAATCATAAGAATATCAGCGACCATCACTCAGAAGACAATCCTCGAAGACAAACCAATTCCCCCACAGCCGGCATCCAGCAGGACTGTCTCCCCACCAAGAAGGAAAAATGTCAAGCCGGGAGTGGTGGCGCAGGCCTGCAATCCCAGCACTTGGGAGGCTGAGACAGGAGGATCACAGGTTCACAGCCAGCCTCAGTAACTTAGTGAGGCCCTCAGCAACTTAGTGAGACTGTGTTTCAAAATTAAAAAAGAAAAAGGACTGGGGGTTTAGCTCAGAGATAGAATGTCCATGGATTTAACCCAGGAGGAAGAAGAGGAGGAAAAGGAGGAAGAGGTAGAGGAGCCAGGAATGGTAGCTCATTCCTGGAATCCCAGTACTTTAGAGGCTGAAACAGAAGGATCGAAGGTCCGAGGCCGGCCTCAGCAACTTAGGTGAGACCCTCAGCAACTTAGTTTCTTTCCAAAAGAATTAAGCCAGGTGTGGTGGCGCGCACTTGTAATCCCAGGGAGGCTGAAACCAGAGGAGCCGAGTTCAAAGCCAGCCTCAGCTACTTAGTGAGGTCCTCCGCAACTTACGAGACCCTATTTCAAAATAAAGAATAAAAAAAAAAGGACGGGGGGGTGTAGCTCAGAGGTAGAATGCCTCTGGGTCCAATCCCCAGTACTGAAAAAAAAAAAAAAAAGAATTAAAGTTAGTTTTCAAATAAAACTGTTTCAAAATAAAAAGTTAAAAAAGGAGCTGGGGGGTGTAGCTCAGTGGTATAAAGTCCCAGGTTCAATCTCCAGTACCAATAAATAAGTAAATAAATAAATGTAATAAACACATCAACAACTTTACCTTTCGCCCAGCGCGCTCTGACATGGGGCTGACACACACCGGGGGGAGCGGCCCAGCCCCCCGGGCACAGGAGGGAGGAGCACCAGCGTACACATGGAAGCCCTGCCACCGGCCTCGTCCTTCCTGCAGAACCACCCCCTGGTGTTTGCTGGTGAGGGTGACGGCGGTAGAGCAAGACCAAGGGACACTTGGGCGCTCAGGCACCAACGTCCTGGACACACGTCACAGCAGTCGGCCCTCACGAGAGCTCTGCGAGGCGGGTCCCTTACTATCCTCGTGAGGGAGCAGAGAGGGGACACACGAGGTCCAAGGTCATGCTCCCACAGAGTGGCAGGGCCAGGATTCGAACTCGGGCTGCCACCGGGCTCTGGAGTCTGTGATCTTACAGACCGCCACCGCGCATCTACAACTGAAAACTAAGTGAGTTTCTGGACACTGGGCTGTAGCGGAGTCTCCGTTCCTAGACGATAAGCCACAGGGCAGGTGGCACAGGGACCTTCACAACAAACGACCTCCTCCTCAGAGAGGCAGGGAGAAAGCAGCCTCTTCATGCTTCACAAACATTTCAATTTAAAAAAAACTTCAAAAGTCTTCTTTTTTTTTTCTTTTGGATACTGGGGATTAGATCCAGGGGCATTCTTCCTCTAAGTTACACTGCTATTTCTTTTTAATATTTGTTTTTGTTTTTTGTTTTTAGTACTGGGGATTGAACCCAGGGGCATTCTACCTCCGAGCTACACCCCCAGTCCTATTTTTTATTCTTTATTTGGAGACAGGGTCTCACTAAGTTATGGAGGGCCTCACTAGGTAGCTGAGGCTGGCTGTAAACTCGGATCTTCCAGTCTCAGCCTCTCAAGTACTGGGATTACAAGCATGCACCACCACGCCTGGCTAATATTCATTTTGAAATAGGGTCTCGCTAGGTTGCTGAGTGTCTTGCTAAGTTGCTGAGGCTGGCCTTGAACCTATGATCCTCCTGTCTGAGCCTCCCAAATAGTGGGATTCCAGGTGTGTGCCACCACATCCAGCTTGTGTGTGTGTGTGTGTGTGTGTGTGTGTGTGTGTGTGTGTGTGGTACTGGGGATTGAACCCAGGAGCAATCTATCTCCGAGCTATACCCCCAGCCCTATTTTTTATTCTTTATTTTGAAACAGGGTCTCACTAAGATGCAGAGGGCCTCACTAAGTAGCCGAGGTTGGTGGCAAACCCACAATCCTCCTGTCTCAGCCTCCCAACTACTGGATTACAAGCGTGCACCACCACACCCGACTTGCTTTTTTTCTTTTTTTTTTTTTTTTATATATAGAAAGGAATCTAAGGATAAATTCCATAATGAGCCAAGACACATGAAACCCTCACCTGACCGTCCCTGTCGGTCCCTCCCCACACTTCATTCAAGATGTCCTCCAGGTACAGGTTTCTGTCTCCCCACTGAGCCGGTGCTGAGGATGGACCGGGTCTCTGTCTCGGTGTCCCCAGCTCCTGGCAGAGTGTGTCCCCAGCACACGCAGAGCTAACACGTCCCCCTCCTGCAGGAACAAGGACCAAGCTGCCTGTCCGGGTCCTGACCAAGCAGGGCGGTTCTCTCTCGCACGTACAGAACTGAAGCACCTTTGAGCTCACTTAGAAGACAGTGGCCGCTCAGAGCAGGAAGCAGATTCGAGACTCCGAGAGCAGATGGAACGAGTTCTCCTGGCCCGAGACGCACCACCTCGTCTCCCAGGACTCAGTCTCACACGATGGGGGACTCCTGCTTCGGGATCACCCCAGAGGTGACATGAGCTGAGGAAGCGTGTGCTTCTACAGGGCCAGCACACAGTAGGCATCGCTGCGGGGAGGAGCAGCCTCACCAACACTGTCACTGTCGTTACTGGGCAGGCCAGCCAAGAACTAAGAGCGAGCAAACAGCGCCTGTATTTGGCAGTCTCTCAATCACGGCAGCCACAGCTGGTAGGCAGTCAGCAGGCGGAGAAGGCGTGCCCTGGCCCAGTGGAAACTGCTAGGTAAACGTCTTCCGCTAGCCGGGCGTGGTGGCATACACTTGTAATCCCAGTACTTGGGAGGCTGAGACAGGAGGATCCCAGTTTTCGACCGGCCTCAGCTACCTAGTGAGGCCCTCTGCAACTTAGTGAGACCCTGTTTCAAAGTAAAGAATAGAAAATAGGGGTGGAGGTGTAGCTGGGGAGTAGAATGTCCCTGGGGTCAATCCCCAGTACCACAAAAACAAACAAATTTTAAAAAAAGAAAGAAAGAAACCTTGGGAGCCTGAGACAGGAGGATCACAGGTTCAAGGGCAGTCTCAGCAAGACCCTCAGCAATCTAGCAAGACCCTATTTCCTAATAAAAAATAAAAATAGGGCTGGAGATGCAGCTAAGAGGTAGAATGCCCCTGGGTTCAATCCCTAGCACCATAAAAAAAGAAGAAAAAATCCGTATCTGCTCACTAGAGGCCAGGTCTTAGAACTCCCCACCAATAGCTATTTTCTTTTTAACCTCCCCCATTTTTTGTGGTGCTAGAGATTGAACCCAGAGTTTTCCATCCACAAGCTACACCCCCAACCCTTTTTATTTTGAGTCAGGGTCTTGCTAAGTTGCCCAGGCTGGCCTCAAACCTGTGATCCTCCTGCCTCAGCTTCCCAAGTAGCTGGGAGGATAGGTGTGTGCCACCCCCTGCCTGGCACCATTATTTTATTAAGTTGCAATGATACAATATTTCTCCCATATAAAAAAAGTACATAAGCAGGGTATGGTGGTGCACACCTATAATCCCAGTATTTGGGAGGCTCAGACAGGAGGATCACAGGTTCAAGGACAGGCTGAGCAAGACACCCCCAAAGTGAGACTCTCAGCAACTTAGTAAGACCCTGCTCCAAAAAACAAAAAAAAAATAAAAAGGGGCTGAGGGTGTATCTCAGAGGTAGAAGGCCCCTAGGTTCAATCTCCAGCTCAAATAATAATAATAATAATAATAATAATAATAATAATAATAATAATAAAATAAAATCTACTTCATTCTCACCCAATAAGATAGGAATTTGTGGTGGGGGCAGGGGTGACCACAGGGGTGTTCTACCTCTGAGATACACCCCCAGCCCTATTTTTATTTCTCAGTTTAAAGTTGTTGAAGCTGACTTTGAACCTCCCGTCTCAGCCTCCCAAGCACTGGGATTACAGGCGTCCTCACCCAGCAGGAACTACTATTAGCTCACTTGACAGCTAGGGAAACCAAGGCACAGAGGTAAAGTAACTTGCTTCAGGTCCCACCCAGCAGGGTCATGAACTTCAACAACGGGTCCAGTCCACATGGTCTGTGGTCTCTCGGTCCGGCAGCCACTGCAGGGGTGGCCCACCGGGACACGGTCACCGTCCCCTCACCAGGAGGAGCACCCCTTTCTTGGGCCAGAGCTGGGCTTGGAGGTCCGAGCTCTTGCACATGATTTTCTGCAACTCCTGAGGCTAAGTCAAAGAAACCCCGCGACTTCTATCTGAGACCGCCAGGTGCTAGGTAGCTGGTCAGTGGTCCACCTGAACCCAGTCTCCCAAGATATCACCACCAAAGTACCACCTGTGTGAGTGAAGGTTCTGGAACCTTCCAGAACACATGACATGCCAGCCGAGTTTCACCTCAGTCCAGGCCACAAGAAGGAGAATGACTCAGCTGGGCTCTGCCGGGATCCCTGGCCCACAAACCTGCTTATTTGCATTATATGGTTCCTGCTGATGTGGCTGTTGAGATGCCAGCCCCGCTGGTCACCTGGTGAGGGAACCCCTCCCTCAACTTTTCACAGCTGCTCCACTACCAGGCCGCCCCCACTCCCCACCTGTCCCCCAATACCCAGAGATGCCAGAAGCTTCCCTGCTCACCCGTACCCCATGCAGACCCCAGCTGCGCCTCTGATCACACGATCCTGAAATGGCCAGCTTTTTTTTTTTTTTTTCAGTACCAAGGATGGAATCCAGGGGCATTCTACCTCCGAGCTACACTCCCAGCCCTATTTTTTATTCTTTATTTTGAAACAGGGTCTCACTAAGTTGAGGAGGGCCTCACTAAGTAGCTGAGGCTGGCCGCAAATCTGCAACCCTCCTGTCTCAGCCTCCCAAGTACTGGGATTACAAGCGTGTGGCACCACACCTGGCTTGATGGCCGGCTTCTGCGTCTGTCCCCCCTCTTGCACGCTGAGACTCCAGCCCTCCTCCTTTTTCTCCACAGAGCCTACCACACAAGATGATGGAAAACGAGATCGAACCATGGGACTACTCCATCAGCCGGGGTCCCCAGGAAGCCCCCCTTTCACACAGCAGGGGCCAAGCACCCCAAATCAACATGGCTGTGTGCCCCTCCTGCGTGTCTGCCTCTGCAAGGACTGGAAAGACCCTGGTAACTAGAAAACCAGAGGCGTGCTGGTGCTGGAGGGTCCGTAGGAGACGCCACCCTTTAACCAGGAAACTGGAAGGCGGCACTGACCAGGCCACCCAGGGCCTGAGGTCTCTCTCTCTCTCAAAGTGGTCCAGGGAAGCTCGGCGTGTTGGTGCACGCCTGTAATCAATCCCAGTATCTGGGAGGCTGAGACAGGAAGATCGCAGGTTCGAAGCCAGCTTCAGCAACTTAGACTCTGTTTCAAAATAAATAAGTAAATAAAATAAAAATACAAGCCGGGCGAGGTGGTGCATGCTTATAATCCCAACATTTGGGAGGCTGAGACCGGAGGATCAGGGTTCGAGGTCACCCTCAGCTACCTAGTGAGGCCCTCCGCAACTTAGTGAGACCCGGTTTCAAAATAAAGAATAAAAAATAGGGCTGGGATTATAGCTCGGAGGTAGAATGCTCCTGTGTTCAATCCCCAGTATCGAAAAAAAAAAAAAAATACAAAGGGCTGGGGGTGCAGCTCAGAGGCAGAATGCACCTGGGTTCAATCCCCAGTACCACACACGCAAAAAATAAGTGGTCCAGGGAAGACCATTTACAAGCTCTTTACCCCAGTCCACAAACACCACCGTCCCCAGTGGGAAGTCCACCCCATGTTCAAAGTCACACATCCGATCTTGTCACCCCTCTTCTGAAAAACTGTGGAAGGTCCCTACTGCCACCAGAAAAATGCTAAACACCAAAATCAGCCTTTGAACACCTGGCTAAGCGGAACCCCATCATTAGCACAGAAGCAGCAAAAGCAGCTCCCATCAGCAGAGTTTATCAAAGGCCCGGGGCTGTGTGAGCCCTTTACCAACCTCCTCGGGGCTTATTCCCAACCCTAACCCAGCAGGTGGACACTAACGTTATTCCCAGTGCAGAGAGGTCACTGTCCAAGGTCACTCAGCAGAAGCACCAAATGGTGTGAGAAGTCAAGCCCCACCTGCTGTATCTAATAAAGCAAGGCCGCTCCATGGGGATTTGAATCTAATTTAATTACTGCTGGGTCTCTAGCGCTCAGAACAGCATCTGGCATTCAAATAGGGTGGGGTAGCCGGGTATGGTGGCGCACGCTTGTAATCCCAGCATTTGGAAGGCTGAGACCGGAGGATCCGGGTTCGCGGCCAGCCTCAGCTACCTAGTGAGGCACTCCGCAACTTAGTGAGACTTGGTTTCAAAATAAAGAATAAAAACTAGGGCTGGGGGTATAGCTTGGAGGTAGAATGCCCCTGAGTTCAATCCCCAGTACCCAAATAGGGTGGGATGGGGAAGGAGGTACAGGAGCAAAGGAAAAGGAGAGCTGGGCGTGGTAGTGGGTATACAACCTGTAAGGCTGAGACAGGAGGACCACAGGTTCGAGGTCAGCCTCCGCAAGTAGTGAGACTCTCAGCAACCTAGTGAGACCCTGTTTCAAAATAAAGAATAAAAAATAGGGCTAGGGGCTGGGCATGGTGGCACACACCTTGGAATCCCAGTATTTGGGAGGCTGAGACAGGAGGACCACAGGTTCGAGGACAGTCTCTGCAAGTAGTGAGATTCTCAGCAACCTAGGGAGACCCTGTTTCAAAACAAAGAATAAAATAGGGCTGGGGATATAGCTCAGAGGTAGAATGTCCTGGGTTCAATCCCCAGTACAAAAAAAAATAGGGAAAGGAGGGAAGCAAGGGAGAGGGAAAGGAAAGAAAGAGGAGAGGAAGAGAAAGAAAGAAGGTACAGAGGGAAGGGAGTGGAGGGGAGATAGAAGGGTCTATAAGAAGCCAGACTAGTCGGGCGTGGTGGCGCACGCTTGTAATCCCAGCATTCGGGAGGCTGAGACCAGAGGATCCGGGTTCGCGGCCAGCCTCAGCTACCTAGTGAGGCACTCCACAACTTAGGGAGACTCTGTTTCAAAATAAAGAATAAAAAATAGGGCTGGGGGTGTAGCTTGGAAGTAGAATGCCCCTGAGTTCAATCCCCAGTAACGCAAAAAAAAAAAAAAAAAGAAGCCAGACTAGTGGCCAGGATCGCCCTGAGGCTGGTTCTGGTTCTGAGTTTTGCTATTGGTGGTGGTGGGTTTTGTTTTGTTTTGTTTGTTTCTACCTCTGAGAAACACCCTCCCAGCTCTTCATAATTTGTGTGTGTGTGTGTGTGTGTGTGTGTGTGTGTGTGTGTGTGTGTGTCACTGGAGATTGAACCCAGGGGCATTCTACCTCCGAGCTACACCCCAGTCCTATTTTATTTTTATTTGGAAACAGGGTCTCGCTACATTGATGAGAGTCTCACTACTTGCTGAGGCCATCTTCGAACCTGAGATCCTCCTGCCTCAGCCTCCCAAGCACTGGGATTACAAACGTGCACCACCAGGCCTGGCTTCTATTTTATATTCTGAAACAAGGTCTCACTAAGTTGCTGAGAGTCTTACTAAGTTGTCGAGGCTGTCCTCGAGCCAGTGATCCTCCTGTCTCAGCCTCCCAAGCACTGGGATTACAAGCATGCACCACCAGGCCTGGCTTCTATTTTATATTTTGAAACAAGGTCTCACTAAGTTGCTGAGAGTCTTACTAAGTTGTCGAGGCTGTCCTCGAGCCAGTGATCCTCCTGTCTCAGCCTCCCAAGTACTGGGACTAAAAGGGTGCACCACCATTCCCAGGAGAGGAGCATGGATTTCAAACCAAAACCCTGTCTCATGCCTGTTAGAATAAGCTTCAGAAGAGGGTTCCAGTAACCGGTACTTTTAACCCCTTCCTCCTAGGTGTTCTTTCTGATGGTCAGGGAGGCTTGGGACCTGCAGGTAAGAAGAGAAAGGACCACGCCGTCTTTGTCGACATGGCACACTGCATCCACCCTCGCCGTGCCCCCCTCAGCCCCGGCCCCCAGCTGCATGAGTCTCTGGGCCGCCTGGGAGACAGCGCTGCCGGAGTCCCGAGGGAGCGCGGCCGAGGCAAATACGGTTGGCTGCCTCCACGTAAGGGCTCCCCGCTCTGTGTCACCTGTGAGACCTGGGGTCTCCGAGCCAGGAGATTTTGGAAGGCAGTCCCATCTCACTTGTGAAACAATAAATCAAGTGAAGAACTCGGCCAGGTGATCAGAGTCCACCTGTGCGTGGCGGAGTGCAGAACCCTATGGCGCTGTGGAGAGGGCGCGGGGACCCCGCGGTTCACGCATAAAGTGGGGTGCCGCCAAACTACCCTTTAAAGTTAAAATATGCAAAGCCGGTCATGGTGGTGCATATCTGTAATCCCAGTACTTAGGAGGCTGAAACGGGAAGATCGAAGGCTCAAGGCCAGCCTCAGCAACTTAGCGAGACCCTGTTTCTAAATAAAAAATAAAAAGGGCTGGGGGTGTAGCTCAGAGGTAGAATATACCTGAGTTCAATCCCCAGTACCAAAAAATAAAAATAAAAAGTTAAAATACACTGTACCCTTGAACTCAGAAAGAAATCTCCTAGGGAGCTTCGGATACAGCCATATGTGTGCATTAAAAAAAATAATTCAAGGATAAGCCTCCCACACTGCTGGTGGGGGAGGAAATGGAGCAGCTTCTTTGGAAAACAGTCTCAAGGTTCCTAAAATGACTAAATGAGGTTGGAATATGACCCACAGTCCCCCTTCCCCTCCCCCATATATACCCAAAAGAAATAAAAACATACATCCACACAGACACTTGTACACAAATGTTCCTAACAGCACTATTCATATGAGCCAAAAGGTGGAAACGACCCAAATGTCCATCAACAGAAGAATGCATAAACGCAATGCAGAATCTCTCTCTGATGGAGTACTATTTAGTCATGAAAAAGGAATGTGCATCCCATACATGCCACAAAGTAGACAGACCTTGAAAACCCATTGGGTAAAAGAAGCCAGTCGCAACACATGTTATTGGATTCCATTTATACAGAATGTCCAGAAGAGGGAAATTTATAGAGATGGAAAGTAGATTAATGGTTGCTTAGGGCTGGAGGAAAGGGTGGGCTAAAAGGCATGGGGTCTCTTCTAGAGATGATAAAATGTTCTAAAACTGATTGTGGTAGTATTGCATTTATTTACAAATATGCTAGGACCCCTGCATTTTAAGTGGGTGTTGTATGTATGGTGTGTCAATTTTATCTCAGTAAAAATTTTTCTTTCTTTTTTTTTTTTTTTCTTTTTAAGAGAATGCAAGGCAGCCTGGCATGGTGGCGCACACTTGTAATCCCAGTACTTGGGAGGCGGAGACTGGAGGATCCGGGTTCGCGGCCAGCCTCAGCTGCTTAGTGAGGCCCTCCGCAACTTAGTGAGACCCTGTGTCAAAATAAAGAATAAAAAATAGGGCTGGGGGTATAGCTCAGGGATAGAATGCCCCTGGGTTCAATCCCTAGTACCGCAAAAAAAAAAAAGAGAGAGAATGCAAGGCTAGTTACTGTAGCTAATAATAAATGGCCAGAAACAGCACCAAGCGTCCACCTCTGGGTTAAACTGTTACACTGTGTCCCCCGCCAGAATGCTATGTAGTCACGGAAGAATGAAGCAGATCAATACAAGCTGAGGAGGAGATGCCCTAAGATAATTAAGTGAAAAAAGAAATCAAGGTGCAGACGTGTTATGTGTTCACAAAACAAAACAAAAAGCAAATGACCATTACAAAAGCAAAGGATATTTCTGGAAAACAAAAGAAGTTGGTAAAAAGCTTGCCCCCCAGGGCATAGGCGAGGTGTGGGGGAGGAAGACAGGTGTGTCAGCTGACTCCTTATTCCCCAAGAGCATGTTTTCATTTTTCTATTAAACCCAGTTCATGCCAGGCATGGCGGTGCACCCTTATAATCCCAGTACATGAGAGGCTGAGACGGGAGGATCACAGGTTCAAGGCCAGCCTCAGTTACTTGGTGAGGGCCTCCAAAACTTAGTGAGACCCTGTTTCTTTTGTGTGTGTGTGTGTGTGTGTGTGTGTGTGTGTGTGTGTGTGTGTGGTACTGGGGATTGAACTCAGGGGCATTCTACCTCTGAGCTATACCCCCAGCCCTATTTTTTTATTATTATTCTTTATTTTGAAACAGGGTCTCACTAAGTTGCAGAGGGCCTCACTAGGTAGCTGAGGCTGGCTGTGAACCCAGATCCTCCGGTCTCAGCCTCCCAAATGCTGGGATTACAAGCCTGCGCCACCACGCCCAGCTAGAGACCCTGTTTCAAAATAAAGAAAAAAATAGGGCTGGAGGTGTAGCTCAGAGGTAGAATGCCCCTAGGTTCAATCCCCAGTACAGTAAAAAAATGAAAACAAAGTTCATTTAAAAAAAAAAAAATACAAATTAACACAAGTCTCTATAACTATAAATGGCTTAACAGCCCCTTCCCTTTCTGTTAGAAACTGCAGTTGCCTGATCTAGGGGTCTGGGGGAAGGCGAGACAGCCCCCAGGATGGAGCAGATCTGGATCTGAACGCTGTCAAACCTCAATGCCTGCCTTGCTCCTTTCTGCCTCTGGAAACCAAAGCAAAAGCCTCCCGCTGGTGTGGTTTGCAGTCAGATGCAACAGGCTACCAAGCTCCGAGCTTCCCAAGATACATCTGAACCTCTGCAAGCTCAGACCCAGAAGAGGCAGAAGCTTGACCAGCCCTGAGAACCCGGATGCTGTCTAAACGTCATGTCCACATAGGGCAAAAGCTTTCCTTGGCTAAACCCCACAGAAGACCTGCTCTGAACACCACCAGAGCCCCGCATGGTGGCACATGCTTGTAATCCCAGTGCTTGGGAGGCTGAGACAGGAGGATCGCAGGTTTGAAACCAGCCTCAGCTACTTAATGAGGCTCTCAGCAACTTAGCAAGACTCTGTTCCCAAACAAAAAATAAAATGGGTCTAGGGGTATAGCCCAGAGGTAGAAGGCCCCTGGGGTCCATCCCCAGTAACACACACACACACACACACACACACACACACACACACACACACACATACCCCGCAACACTTTTACTTGTGTATTTGTTTAGTTTAGCTATGTCACCACCCCAACACCCACCATGTGCTAGGCAAGTGTTGTACCTCTGAGCTATACCCCTAGCCCATTTATTTATGTATCTATTTATTTATAACAGTGGGAGCTCAGCCAGGTATAGTGGCACAAGCCTGTAATCCCAATATGTGGGAGGCTGAGACAGGAGAATCGCAGGTTTGAGGACAGCCTCAGCAACCTAGCGAGACCCTGTTTCCAAAATAAATAAAATAAAAAGGACTGAGGGTGTAGCTCAGAGGTAGGACACCCCCAGGTCCCATCCTCAATACCCTCCCCTCCTAAAAAAGAGTGGAAACTAGAGAGAAATTGAGAGCCCCCAGTGGAGTGGTGGACATTAGGGTTAGGGAGAAAAGGAGTAGGGCTTAACAAATGAAACAGTTTAAATAATGCTAAGGGCATATATGAAATCATCAACCCCAAGCTCAGGAATACGCAGGGGGAGCGAGAGGGAGCAGGTGGGCTCTGGAGGAAACTAAGTTACTGATATTTGTTTTATACAAAAAAAAAAGAATGTATCAAGCCCACATTTGCAACAAGTGTAACAACCAAAGACGAGAGGCCGCCAAGGGAAGACGGGCCCCCTCCCTCCCACGCGCACTCACAGAAGCCCTCGATCTTGTCCGCCGTCTTGCTCCAAGCCACCTGGCGCGTCTCCATGATCACCTGGACGGTCCTCCGCTCCGGCGTGGACTTGCGGGAGCTGAACACGGTCATCACCGTCCCCAGCTCCAGGGCCCTCTTGATCTGGCTCTTCTCGTATTCCGGAAGCGCGTCCACGTTGACCATGGCGGTCATTGTCGGCCGCTCCGGAGGAAGGAAGGAGCCGGGAGAAATCGGGAGGCTGGAAGAGAAGGAAGGAGTGGGTTGACTCTGACCGACAGAGGGGCTGGTCAGTTAACCGGGCGTTGACATCAGAGCCCAAACTCCTTTCTCAGACCTATCTGGATGTGCTTTAGAAGGTTCTAGAAATGAGAAGTTGCTGGCCACTCAGGGACCCGAGGCAAGATACACAGGTTTAAATAACAGTCCAGGCACCGGAGGTGCCCAGGACCTCAGTGACCCAACCATTAGGCGGCTTTGAATAACCAAATCGCCGCAGCCTGGTAACAGTGACCCCTTTCCCCAGCAGAGTATTTGAATAGCAAAGCAGCCCAGACTGGCTCCCAACCCTGGCCTCCAACACCAGCAGGCCTTGCTATCTAACAGGACATTTCTAATCCTCTCTCAAGAAAAGGAAGGAAAGAAAGAAGAGAGGGAGGGAGAGAGGGAGGGAGGGAATGTGTCTATGGAGACCTGAGCAACTGATTCCTCCGGGTTTCTGGAAGTGAGGCCAATAGGACAGAATGTGTGGGAGCCCGCAGCCTGCAGTTCAAACCCCGGTGCGGGTTCCTGCTGACATGTGGCCCTGGGCGGAAGCCTGGGTTTTATCCCTTCTAAAGTGAGAGGGGAGGAGAGTTGGGAAATCTATAGGGAACGTGGGCAAAGCACCTGTATTGACACCTGGCATCCAGCAGGTGTCCTCAATTGCTTCGGACTCCAGTGTGAGCCAATACGTATTGGAGAGGCGCTCGGGCACCAGATCTTGGGCCATATCCCAGAGAATCCAACCCATGTCATCATCCTTGGCTGGCTCCTCATCGGGGGGCTCAGGTGTGTGTGTGTGTGTGTGTGTGTGTGTGTGTGTGTGTGTTGCTGGGAATTGAACGCAAAGGCATTCTACCTCTAAGCGATACCCCCAACCCTTTTTATTTTTTTTAATTTTGAAACAGGGTCTCACTAGGTTGCTGAGGAAATCTTGCTAAGTTGCTGAGGCTGGCTTTGAACCTGCAATCCTCCTACCTCTGCCTCCCAAGTACTAGGATTACAGATATCCACCACCACACCTGACCAGACTTGGGTTACTCTAATTGCCTGCTCACCGGTCTCCCTGCTTCTCAATGGTTGCCCTGTCTCTCACTGGTTGTTTCTCAGTCTAGTAGCTGGAAGCATCATTTTAGAACATGAATCATGTCAGCTCCCTGAGCCTGCACTCCGGACCTCTCCTCTATTCTGCCTCCCAAATGTCCAGAGACACCGTGCTGGCTCAGGTGGTGTGCGTAAGGGTGAAGGCTCGGCAGGATCCGAGCTGGACCACCAGACCCCACCTTGCTAGCTGCCTGCAGCCACTGCAAGGCACCAAGCCCTCTGGGTCTCATTCCCCCTCCTATGAAAGAAGGTAACATCACATAGCTCCTAAAGAGTGTACAAGGATCAAACAAGATAGTAACTCTCAGGCCTATAAAATAATGATACAAAGACAGAGCTCATTAGACTCTGCTACTGTTCAGAGTATCCATCTTTCCTCCCCTGTCTATCAAATCCCTTTAGGCCCCCACAGATGCTACCCTGTAGCTCCCAAAGTTACAAAGTAACGCTTGAGCTTTCCCCATCAGAAGGCCAGGAAGTGGAAGGTAATGGAGACCAGGGCTGTCTGGGCCTCCATCCTGCTCAGCCTCCAGCCTAGCTGCTCAAAATCTGGGTCCCCTAACTTATAAAAAATGGGAGCAAATTGCCCTTGAAGGGTGGCTGGAAGGACTCAAAGATAAAGCAAATACACAGCCAGCAGCATATAGCAGGGCCTTAGGTAACATGACTCAGCCATGTGACACACAGGTTAATCAAGTGTTCAGTGGACCAAGATGCAAATGAGAGTGAGCTGGGGACGTGCCCACACCTTGCCCTTTGCCCCTTCCTCCCTCTACGCCACCAGCCCTACCCAACATACCTGGAGCGTCCCAGCCAGGGACACAGAATCACTAGTGACCCCTGATCTCTGCTTCTTTGAATATGTACCTGACAACTCTAATATAGAGAGAGATGCAGCAACGGAGACATTCGGGCAAGGGAGACAGGGAACAGTGAGAAGGAGCCCAGAATTGGTCTGGGGCATGGCTAGGATGTTCAGAGGGCTCAGAGAAAGAGTCTGAAGGGAGAGGCAGCTGAACCCCATCTTTAGAAAAGTTGAGGCTGGAGAGACTGGGCTTAAGCAAAGGCCCGGGGGCAGAGCAATTCAAGAGGCCATCTCAATGCATATTATTGATCTTGCTGAGAAGTACCAGAGAGGAAAACAAAAGTTCTGTGCAGTGAAAGCTGTCTACTGAGGTCACACAGACCAGGGGCACAAGCATGGAAGCCCTGGTCTGGGTTGCAAGCCCTTGATCCTTCAGCATCTGCTGTCTAGAATTGACTAAGTTGGCAGCCTGGATTCCTCCCAAGAGAGGTGGAGGGCTTGTCCAAGGTCACAGCTGGAAAGTGCAGAATCAGGACTTGAACTTGGTCCTGCACTATCCTGACTGCCCCCTGCCACCCGCTGCCAGGTCCCCGCAGGGAAAAACAGGAAGCACAAGCCCCATCACAACATCTCAATTAAACAAAAGCCAGGACAACGTACCAGGGTCCTCAGCGCTTCCCACCTGGGAACGGAGGCCCTAACTTTCCCCCAGATTCCAATTCCTCCTCGCTGGGAATCCCATCAACACTGACTCTTCCCTGTCGCCCTTACTAACTGGAAAGAGATCCTCATGCACAGAAGATCTCTGGAGCCAAGCACTAAAATCCAGCCGGGTCTCAGGCCAGGCTTCCGGAGTCCAGTGTGCTAGCACCTACAGCAAGGTCCCTGGGGTCAGGACCCCGGGGAAAGTCACTCGGCATTGTGGTGATTTCCATTTGCTTCTGCTTTTTCTTTAAAAATTAAAATCCCTTTTTTCTTTTTTTTTTTTTTTTGGTTCCATTTTCCATCCTCAATGGGTAACAGTGTAAAATGACTTATAGTGAAAATATAAACATGACTGAGTTAGAACAAGAGTTTTTGTCATTTTTACAATTCATGCCCGTTGCTTTAAGGTGTGGTGGTGCACGCCAGTAATTCCACTACTGGGGAGGCTGAGACAGGATTGCAGGTTTGAGGCCAGCCTCAGCAACTTGGCGAGACCCTCAGCAACTTAGCAAGATGCTGTTTCAAAAGTAAATAAAATAAAATAGGGCTGGGGGTGTAGCTCAGAAGTAGAATGCCCCTGGGTTCAACAACCAGTACCAAATTAATTAGTTAGTTAATTAATTAATTCGTGTCCTTTGCTTTAAAATAAACTCCTGCTACAGAAGAACCTTTTTCCCTTCAATAAATATGCTCTGCACATTTAGGGCAGCATAGAATTTCATCTAAAACCCCATGAAACAATTCTGTTAAAATCTGACACTGTTGTACCCTTGGGCAGGGTGGGCCTCCAATCCAGGGGCCCGATAGCTGCTACATCTCAGCTGAGCCTGCCGCAGCAGCAAGAAACATATTTTCAACAAAGGAACCAAGAGTGTTGACCATTACAGGTAGGAACAGAAAACTGGCTCAACTAACTTTCTTTCTTTCCTTTTTTTTTTGGGGGGGGGGGCACTTGTGAGCATCTTTTAAAATACAAAGCGTAGCTGGGCGTGGTGGCGCACACTTGTAATCCCAGTATCTGGGAAACTGAAACAGGAGGATCACAGGCTTGCAACCAGCCTCAGCAACTTAGTGAGGCCCTCCACAACTTAGTGAGACCTGTTTCAAAATAAAATAGCCAAGCATGGTGGCCCACTTGTAATCCCAGTACTTGGGAGGCTGAGATAGTAGGATCACAGGTTTGCAGCTAACCTCAGCTGCTTAGTGAGGCCCTCCCCAACTTAGTGAAACCCTGTTTCAAAATAAAGAATAAAAAAATAGAGCTGGAGGTATAGCTAGAAGGTAGAATGCCCCTGTGTTCAACTCCCAGTATCACAAAAAAATTTTTTTAATTAAATTAAATAAGGCTGGGGATGTAGCCTGGAGGTAGGATGCCTCTGGGTTCCATCCTCAGTACCATACACACACAAAAAAATTATTTAAATGCAAAGCATGCATGTATGTACATGCCTTGATCCAGCAAGCACATGTGTGCAGAAAGAGACACAAGACAAGATGTTCACAGAAGCATTACGTGTAATAGAAAAAAAAAAGGAAATGCAAAAGCTCATCACGGGTGTGTGTATGGGTGCGGGGTGGGGGGGGGGGTGATGCCTTAAATAAAAAAATGAAATGCACCTTCAAGGATGCCCGGAGCTACTGGAAAGAAAGAGGAGGATGTATAAGCAATTTGATCTGGAAAGATTCAGGATCTACAGGATGAAAAGAAGTTGCAAACCAATGAGTTACAAAGTTACCCTTTCCTACAGGCTGCTGCTAAGTCCAGGAAAGCGGTGACTATTGGAGGCTGGGACAGAGTATAGCAGGCTCTGCTTTGTTTTCGCTGATCTGATGGCATATGCACAAACTTCTTTGGGGAGGCATTTACTGTCTTCTAAATTAAGAAGTGTTTCCAAAAGTTTTCCACTAGATCCACTCAGGGCGCTGACAAGGGACCGACCCCAGGGTCCCGCTTTGGCTTCTGGCCAGCGCTTGGCAACCGAGCAATTGGGGCATCCATGGAGCTGGTGGCCAGCAGCCCGGAGCGCACAGGACTTTGCTTCGACCGCCACAGAACTGCCAGTAGAGACAATGGCCTGTGTCCCACGGAAGGGCCTTTAGGCAGAAAGTCGGGCACTGCTGGGACACCTGTCACGGTTTAGGTTCGGGTTCTGAGTCCAGCCCTGGAAAGCTGATGGGGTGGGGGTGGGGGCTGCAGTATTCGGGGCTCCTGAACGTGCCCAGGGTCACACAGAAGGAACTAAAATTCAAATGAAGGTCTGCTGGAGAGGCACCTGTTCCCTGCCCCCCCCCCCGTCACCCCGCCGCCCCGCCAGGCTCACAGTCTACTTTAAGACGGGGTGGAGGGGTCCTAAAAGGACCGGCCCTGCCTCCACCGGAATCCGGACACCGACCGCCCCGTCCACTCCCCGCACCCATCCTTCCCTCGAATTCTTCCGCTATGGGTATGGGGGGTGAAGACCTCTTTGGGATTCCCAAAGGGGAGCAGGGAAGCGCCCACGCGCTCTCCGGGCTTCGATCGCGGGGCGAAGGAGGGAGTCACGGACTCCCAGAAAACTCTCCAGCGTCTCTGGGGGAAGGGCTGCGCCTGGCTCGCCGTCGCTCCCGCCCCCCACCACCTGTGTAATACGGGAAGTGCGGTCCCCAGGGTCAGCGAGCTCCGGGCAGAGGCGCGGAGAGGGAGGCGCCACCCCCCGCGCCCGCAGGACCCCTGGACTGCAGGAGCCTCGGACGCCGCGCTCGCGCGACCCGACCCCAGCGCCGCGCCGCCGGCCCCGACTCCCCGGTTCCCATCCGGGCCGCCCCGGGCACCGACCGGCGAGGTGGCGCGGGCCGGGGAAGGAAGTGGCCGGCGGCGTCACCCCGCGGGCCCCGCGCACGGGGGTCCCGGAGCCCCGGACGGCGCACCCCACTTGCGCCCAGCAGGTCCCCGCGAAGAGGCGCAGCTCGCCAGGCGCGAGTCCCCGCGCCCAGGTCCCCGGCGCCCCGCGCGCTCCCACCTGCCGGGCCGCTCACCTGGCGTGCAGCCGGGGCGCAGCCGCCCGCCCAGCCGCGGGGTCGGGCTCGGGGTCGCTCGCTCGGCGGCTCGGCGCGGCCGGCTCGCTCTGCACTCCCCGCGGCGCACGCCCTCCGCCGCCGCGCTCGCCACTTCTGCTTTGGCCGCCACGTGACTCGCGGGGCCGCCCCCCCCCCCCGCGCCGCCCGGCGAGGCGGGCCCGGACCCGCCGGCTCCCCAGCACCCCGCCTCCGCCCGCCCCGGAGGAAACTGAGGCAGCCCGGGACCCGCCTGCCTGCCTAGAGCACTTGGCCAGGTTGGGGAGAGCGCTCGGTGAGAACGCGGCACTTATAGAGCGCCACCTACATGCTTTACCTGCATTTAATACACTCCTCACAGTCCGCCTTCCAGAATCGCCAGGTTATAGCCTGAATTTATTTATTTGTGGTACTGGGGATTGAACCCAGGGGCATTCTACCTCCAAGCTACACCCCCCCCAACCCTATTTTATTTTTATTTGGAAACAGGGTCTTGCTAGGTTGGTGAGAGTCTCACTACTTGCTGAAGCTGTCCTGGAACCCGCGATGCTCCTGTCTCAGCCTCCCAAGTACCGCGATTACAAGCATGGGCCACCACGCTCGGCTGTAGCCTGGATTTAAAGTGGAGGCTGCGCTAGTCAGACCGCCCTTACTACGTTAGGCAGGCCACTTAAATGCCCTCAGCCTCAGTTTCCCCTTCTGCTAAAGGCGATCAAAGTTAGTGCGGGTCCCAGAGCTTGGTATCAAAAACGAAGAACAATTGATGTCCCATTTCCCGGAAGAGAGTGTGGGGGAAATAGCCTTTGTGTTCCGGAGCTTCTCGAAGCGGTCTCCTCCTAACCTTTGCTATGCTCTCTGACGGAGCACCTTCCTGATGCCCAGAGCAACTTTGGGGTCACGTCCAGCTCTCACTTCTGAGAATCCACCAATGTCACTCGGCACCTGCTGGTTCTGAAGCCACAGGATCCAGTTCCTGCCCTTGGAAGAGCCTCTGATTCATTGCTGTCTCAGTGGGTACTTGGGTCAGTCCCCAGGGTCCCCCTTTTTTTTGTTGTTGTAATTGTTTTGTTTTGTTCATGGTCCTGGAGATTGACCCCGGGAGTGTTCTACCTCCAAGCTACACCCCTGCCCCTCCTTTTTTTGTACGTGTGAAACAGAGTCTTATTGAGGGTCTAAGTTGCTGAGGCTGGCCTCAAGCCTGTGATCCTTCTGTCTCAGCCTCCCAAGTACTGAGATTGTAGGTGTAGCTTAGATCTCCATTTTAAAGAAGCAGGGAAAGCCGGGCGTGGTGGCGCACGCTTGTAATCCCAGCATTCAGGAGGCTGAGACCGGAGGATCTGGGTTCGCGGCCAGCCTCAGCTACCTAGTGAGGCACTCTGCAACTTAGTGAGATTCGGTTTCAAAATAAAGAATAAAAAATAGGGCTAGGAGTATAGCTCGGAGGTAGAATGCCCATGAGTTCAATCCCCAGTACTGCAAAAAAATAAAAAATAAAAAAATAAAGAAGCAGGGAAAGGCTTGCTATGACACTTGAAGTTACAGGACCAGCTCACCAGAAATAATAACCAAATCTGGATGGAATTTATTTGCTTTCTTTTCTCAGAACTTCAATTTGTATTTATTTCAACCAAACTTTTTTTTTTTTTTTTTTCAGTACTGGGGATTGAACTCAGGGGCATTCTACCTCCGAGCTATACTTCCAGCCCTATTTTGTATTCTTTATTTTGAAACAGGGTCTCACTAAGTTTCGGAAGGCCTCACTACATAGCTGAGGCTGGCTACGAACTTGGATCCTCCAGTCTCAGCCTCCCAAGTACTGGGATTACAAGCATGTGCCACTACGCCCGACTTAACCAATCCTTTTAACACTTCTCTTTTGGGACATGATATTCGATCTACATAATGTAGTAGTTCAACCACACATGTGTATACTTTATTATTAGAAAGCCTACTTGAAAACGGACGTAGTAATGCACACCTGTAATCCCAGTACTTGGAAGGCTGAGACAGGAGGACCACAGGCTCATGAGCTCAGCCTCAGCAATTTAGGGAGATCCTGTTTCCACATAAAAATAAAAAGGGCTAGGGGTATAGCCCAGAGATAGAATATCCCTGAGTTCAATCCACAGTACAAAAAAAGAAAGGAAGGAAGGAGAGAGAGAAAGAGGGAGGAAGAAGAAAGAAAAAAAGAAAGAAAGAAAGAAAGAAAGAAAGAAAGAAAGAAAGAAAGAAAGAAAGAAAGAAAGAAAGATCTACTTGTAAGCCAGGCACAGTGGCACACTACTGTGATCCTAATACTTGGGAGGCTAAGACAAGAGGATCCCAGGTCTGAGGCCAGTCTCAGCAATTTAGCGAGACTCTCAGCAACTCAGTGAGACCCAGTTTCAAAATTAAAAATAAAATAAAATAAGGCTGGGGTGTGGCTCAGAGGTAGAATGGCCCTGGGTTCAATCTCCAGCAAAACACACACACACACACACTGGAAAAACAAACAAAAACCTAACCACACATTTTAGGACTGGATTAAACCTCTTGCTGCCAAAATGAGACTCAGTGCAGTGGAGTCGGCGACCACTCTCTGGGAACCCTGGCTCCAACGGCCTGTCCTGGCAGATGCTCCTCCTGCTCAGAATCTTCTCTGCTCTTCTGCTCTGTAGGAATCATGTGAGAAAAGACCACGAGGAGCCGTTTCAGGTTCAAGAACTCTCTCTTCATTGTGACGGCAAGCCTATAGCTTTTTTTTTTTTTTTTTTTTCAGTACTGGGGATTGAACTCAGGGGCATTCTACCTTTGAGCTATACTCCCAGACCTATATTTCATTCTTTATTTTGAAACCAGGTCTCACGAAGTTGCAGAGGGCCTCCCTAGTAGCTGAGGCTGGCCAAGAACCTGCGATCCTCCTATCTCAGCCTCCCAAGTACTAGGATTACAAGCGTGCACCACCACGCCGGGCTAGCCTACAGCATTTGTGGAGTTAAACTGTTCACTTGTTGTGTATAGGTTAGGGTTACAGGGCATGGCAGTTTGCATGTGTGTCTGTATGTGTGAGAGAGAGATTAGGAATTAAACCCAGAGACATTCTACCTCCGAGCTACATCCCCACACTGATTTTATTTCCTGTTTGGAAACAGGGTCTCGCTAGGTTGCTGAGAGATACCCTAAATTGCTGAGGCTGCCCTCGAACCTGCGATCCTCCTGTCTCAGCTTGCTAAGTACTAGGATTACAAGTGTGCGCCACCACACCTGGCTCAGTTTGCTTTTTTATTCATATTGTTAATTTCTTTTCTTCTTTGCTTCATTTTTACCCATATCCTTCACGAGTAGCGCATGTCTGTAATCCCAGTACTTGGGAGGCTGAGACAGGAGGATTGCAAGCTCAAGGCCAACCTCAGCAATTTTGCAAGACCCTCAAGAACTTAGCAGAGATCCTGTTTAAAAAGACAAAATATAAAACTGGGCTGGGGGTATAGCTCAGAGGTAGAATGCCCCTGGGTTTCATCCCCAGTACTGCAAAAAAAAAAAGCTGTAGGCTCTAAGTCAGAGGTAGTATGCTCCTGGGTTCAGTCCCCAGTACCACAGATAATGACAATAATAATAATAATAATAATAATAATAATAATAATAATAATAATAATAACAACACGATAGGTGTGGTGACACACACCTGTAATCCAAGAACTTGGGACACTGAGACAGGAGGATCGCAGGTTCCAGGCCAGCTTCAGCAACTTAGTGAGACCCTGTTTCAAAAAAAAATTAAAAAATTGAAAATGGATGGGGGTATAGCTCAGAGGTAGAATTTCCCTGGGTTCAGTCACCAGTACCAAAAAAAAAGAACTTTTTTGCCAGGCATGGTAGCACACGCTTGTAATCCCAGTACTTGGGAGACTGAGACAGGAAGATCGCAGGTTCATGAGGTTATTGAGGCCCTCTGCAACTTAGTGAGGCCATGTTTCAAAATAAAAAAGATAAAAATAAGTCTGGGGATGTAGCTCAGAGATAGAATGCCCCTGGGTCCAATCCCCAGTACCAAAAAAGAAAAAAAAGCCATGTGAGCTGTGGACTTGGAGAGCAGGATCCGGGTTCAAGGCCCAGGTCTGCCCCTTGCTTAGCTGCAACCGGGACTTGCTCAGTGATGCTCAACAAACCTCCTAATTTCCCATCACAACACCCACCTTTATAGTACCCAGAACTGGCAAATCTAGAGGCGCGACGGAGATTACTAGTTGCCAAACCTAAGTGGGTATTGGGCTATTGGAAGCTGGTGGCGAAGGGGTCCGATCTCTCTTTGGGGTGGTAAGCATGTTTTTATTTCGTTTTTTGTTTGTTTGTTTTATGGTACTGGAGATTGAGCCCTGAGGTATTCTACCTCCAAGCCACACCTCCAGCCCTATTTTGTTTTTATTTTGAAGCAGGGTCTCACTAGGCTGATAAGAGTCTCACTACTTGCTGAGGCTCTCCTCCAACCTGTGATCCTCCTGTCTCGGCCTCCCAAGTATTAAAATTACAGGCTGTAGCCGGGCGTGGTGGCGCATGCTTGTAATCCTAGCATTCGGGAGGCTGAGACCGGAGGATCCAGGTTTGCGGCCAGCCTCAGCTACCTAGTGAGGAACTCCGCAACTTAGAGAGACTTGGTTTCAAAATAAAGAATAAAAAATAGGGCTGGGGGTGTAGCTTGGAGGTAGAATGCCCCTGAGTTCAATCCCCAGCACTGCAAAAAAAAAAAAAAAAAAAAATTACAGGCTGTGCCACCATGCCTGGCTGTAAACATGTTTTAAATTGTTCACAATGAGCCAGGCATGGTGGCATATGCCTATAATCCCTAGTACCAAAAAAGTAAATAGATAAATAAATTGATCACAATAATGGTTCAATAGCTCTATGAATATACTGAAGCCATTGAATTGTATGCTTTAGATGGGTGCATTGTATGATATGCAAATTATATCTCAATAAACCTGTTTGAAAAAATTCTTCCCCTTAATCTGAGTATGGTGGTGCACATCTGTAATCTCAGTTCTTGGGAGGCTGAGACAGGATGATCTCAAGTTTGAGGCCACTGCACTATAACTTAGCAAAACCCTATTTCAAAAAAATAAGTTAGCTGGGTGTGGTGGTATACACTTGTAACCCCAGTACTTGGGAGGCTGAGACAGGAGGCTCTCAAATTTGCAGCCAGGCCAGGCGTGGTGGCGCAGGCTTGTAATCCCAGCATTTGGGAGGCTGAGACCAGAGGATCCAGATTCGAGGCCAGCCTCAGCTACCTAGTGAGGCACTCTGCAACTTAGTGAGACCCTGTTTCAAAATAAAGAATAAAAACAATAGGACTGGGGGTATAGCTTGGAGGTAGAATGCCCCTGGGTTCCATCCCCGGTACCACAAAAAAAAAAAAAAAATTGCAGCCAGCCTCAGCAACTTAGTGAGACCCTGTTTCCAAATAAAAAATAAAATAGATCTTGGAGGTGTAGCTCAGAGGTAAAAGGCCACTGGGTTCCATTCCCAGTACCTCAAAAAATAAATTAACAGGGCCAGGCGTGGTGGCGCACACTTGTAATCCCAGCATTTGGGAGGCTGAGACCGGAGGATCTGGGTTCGCGGCCAGCCTCAGCTACCTACTGAGGCACTCCGCAACTTAGTGAGACCCCGTTTCAAAATAAAGAATAAAAAATAGGGCTGGGGGTATAGCTCGGAGGTAGAATGACCCGGGGTTCAATCCCCAGTACCGCAAAATAAATAAATAATTTAATTAAAAACTCTTATAAGTCTGTTTAAAGCCTTGAAGATGACGGGTGAGACAGCATGTCGGCAAGCAACAGCCTCGTATCACAATACTCATGATTTTGCGGGAGGGGGTGTATCTTTCCAACCAGGAGCTCCCCCTCCCACCCCCCACTGAAGGCAGCAGCCGGCTGACACCACCAACCTGACCTTTCTACCCTGCCACCAAAATTGCCCAGAAAGCCCCTGCGTGCCTCGGGGCCTGGCGGCCTTTCCTGGCATTGTTCAGAGAAGTGCAGGTCCCCTGGGGACCCGTCGCCGGCCGGCTGGCAAGCCCCTGTGAGAGGAACCGAGACCTGAACCAGCTTGCTGCAGTGGCAGGGTGAGGCCCCCCTCCCAGCTTCTGCACCAGGGCAGACCCTCTGCCCTTGAAACTGAGGGCTGCCTGACCCTCTGCCCTTGAAACTGAGGGCCGCCTGACCCTCTGCCCTTGAAACCGAGAACCACTTGAAGAGCCTCTGGTTCCATGATTCTTGGAGCTTCCCAAGCCTGGGGTCCTGCTGGGGCTCGTTAATTCATTCAACAAACACTGGCTGAGTATGTGCAAGGAGCCAGGCACTGCTGGGCTCCAGGGATGTAGCAGCATCATCGGGGTCCAGCCCAAGGAGCGGGGAGTGTGTTGGAGGGACACAGAACCCCCCCTTCTGTGCCCAGGAGGCTGGCCCACCGCCATTCCCAGTTCTACCATGCATAGAATTCCCGACCCCTGGAAGCCTCACTTTTTTCATCAGGAGAGGGTGCTGCAGAGGAGCCAGCCAGGCATGCCCAAGTCCAGGCCACCTGTCCTGGCTAAGCGCCAGACCTGTCCCAGAACTGCAGCCACAGTCGCCACATTGTGATGGGCTGACCCTGCTGTGCTGGCCTCAGGGGAAACCATGAGATACGGCCTAAAGCCCAGAGCAGGAGCCAGGCGGCGGTGCACACCTGTAACCCTTATACTTGGGAGGCCGAAGCCGGAGGACGACAGATTGAAGACCAGCCTCAGCCACTTAGCAAGGTTCCTGTTTCAAATTAAAAATTAAAAGGGCTGGAGGTATAGCTCAGAGGTAGAACACCTCTGGTGTTCAATCCCCAGTACCAAAAAACTAACAAAAAGCAGCAACAAAAATAAATGAATAAAAGAGGATGTGTGAGCCGGGCATGGTGGCACACGCTTGTCATCCCAGTACTTGGGAGACTGAGACTGGAGGATCCGGGTTCACCGCCAGCCTCAGTTACTTAGTGAGGCACTCCGCAACTTAGTGAGACCTTGTTTCAAAATAAAGAATAAAAAAAAAAAAATAGGGCTGGGGGTATAGCTCGGAGGTAGAAACCCCTGAGTTCAATCCCCAGTACCGAAAAAAAAAAAAAAAAAAAAGAGAGAGAGAGAGAGAACAACGGTATGTGAGAGGCTGAGACTGCAGGATGAGGAGAGGGGCGGCCTGGCTGTGCGCCTTACTTTCCTGTCTTGCAGACCTCTCCAGGCTGGGAGTGTGGCGAGAATACTCTCAGCTCCCACAAAGTGGCCAGCAGCAACCCTCACCAGAAGCCCAGGAGTGGTTGTAGGTGGACACAGTGAGCCTCCCGTGTCTTCCGCTCCTGACAACCAGACCCAAAGAAGGCAAAGCCAGAGAGAGGAGCCCTCTCCCCAGCCCCCGAGCACACTCCTGTCCTCCCTCCTTGGCCAGAACTGGGTCACAAACCTGTCCCGCCTCAGCTGTTCTGCAAGGCAAGGGGATTCTGTGTTTGGCTGGGTGCGTGGTGTCATCAGTCAGCGTTTCATGATCAAACGCCTGACAAGCACGACCTAGAGGAGGAAAGGTCTATTTGGCTCATGGTTTCAGGGGTTCCATCCATGGGTGGCCGCTCCAAGGCAGGAAAACCTGCAGCGAGCAAGGGGGCAAAGGGGGCGGCAGCAGGGACAGATGTGTTCCCCTGACCTAGCCTCCCGCGTGCCCTCACCTGCCCGCGGTTTCCACCCAGTAAGTCTGTTCCCATTATTAATTCATCAACGGATTAATTCACCGGTGAGGCCAGCCCTCAGGATCCCACTAATAGACTTCTTTTTTTTTTTTTTTTGCGGTACTAAGGATTTAACCCAGGTTCATTCTACCTCTGAGCTACACCCCTGGCCCTATTTTTTATTCTTTATTTTGAAACAGGGTCTCACTAAGTTGTGGAGTGCCTCACTAAGTAGATGAGGCTGGCCGCGAACCTGGATCCTCCTGTCTCAGCCTCCCAAATGCTGGGATTACAAGTATGCACCACCATGCCTGGCTTTTTTTTTTTTTTTTT
>PVLC010012576.1:0-43933 GCA_004027655.1 Graphiurus murinus
GGAGAGAGAGAGAGAGAGAGAGAGAGAGAGAGAGAGAGAGAGAGAGAGAGAGAGAGAGAGAGAATGGAGAAGAAAAAGAAGGAGGAGGAGGAGGAGAAGAAGAAGAAGAAGAAGAAGCAGCAGCAGCAACAGCCAGGGATAAGATAGAGTCTCCCAAGTTATCCCCAAGAACCCACTTTCTTCTACTTGGTTCCACCTCCTACACTCCTACACTTTCCACCACTTCCCCATAGTCCATTCCAATTATGAATCCTACATCCACTGACGAGCTCACTTCCCAAGAGCTCCATCTCTGAATGCTGCTGCATTAGGGGATCAAGCCTTCAACATAAAGTCTTTGAGGAACATTTCAAATCTAAACCATAATATGAGCAATGAAAAAGAAAGAGATGTACAAAAATTTCCACCAGATCACAATGAAGTAAACTCTGTGACCAACTCTGCTGTGAAGTTATGGAATCAGAGTCATGAAGGAGCTATTGACGCTTGAGATAAGTCCTGAAGAATGTGTTGTAATCCACCAGTTGTGTGAAGGACTGCAGCTCCTGAGAACATCAGCACATTTGGTGTGGCCAATGCATAAGGTTGCACATGGGGGAAGGTCCTAATGATGAGGCTGCATTGGTAGGGTGGGTTCAAATCCTGAAGGAGCTTTTACTGCAGGGGAAGAACTTAAACTTTTTTCTTAGTAGTAGTAGAGAAGTTTGGAAGAGTTTTAATAGGGAATGATTATACCTCAAAATACACACCATGTTCTCTTGTAGTTGTCTTGTGTACAAGGCATGCAAACTGTGGATTTGTAGGGTTATTTGGAGGCAAGGAGACCACTTGGAAAACTTGTATCTGTGCAGATATGACATAATGAGAGACTGAGCATAAGCTATAACAAGAACTAAAATGCAAAGCGACATAAACACTGTCATGAAATGGGCCACCAGCCACTCTACTAACTGACCTTGTGAAATCCTGTGAACGCATGTGAAGAAAACCTTCAGTTCTAGAATAACATCATACCCGTCATCCCACTTGTTGAGGGCACTCATTTGTTCTGCCTCCCTGAATACCCCATAATCTTGTTTGGGGATGAAACTATCAGACCTCTCATAAGTAAATAATCTGGACAACTCTTCTTTAACCTAAAACTGTACCCTTATTGTACCCTAGACTTTTTCAGCAAACATTTTAGGTATAGTTGCATTACTTTGATATGATATCTATCTGAACTGTTGAACACTCAAACTATGTTTTTCCTGGCCTCATGATGGTGGCTTTCAACACTGGCAAAATTCTGTAGCAACAGCAGCAGCAATGGTAATACTAGCAAAAAGGCTGATAAATAAGAATGAGGCTAAGAGTTAGCAAGAGATGGAGAATGTAGGTGATGAACGACAGCGAGGGCTCAGTGCACATTTAAGTACCATACTTTATAGCTGGAACAGGAACCCTTGATGGCTTAGAGTGCTAAAGGATAAATGAAATGATTGCAAAGAAAGCGCTTAGAGAATATGAAAGACCCATATTAAAAACCATTATAAAAGGTAAACTACTCTCTTGCTACAATACTATTAGCATTATATATTTATGAAGATGGATAGAAATTGTTTTTTACCTGCTTCTTGGAAGTACCTCTTGAAACAAAAACAGTAGAAGCATTTTTTTTTAACTATGCTATATTCATTCTCCAAAGTTCTTCCTGAGACTCAAATTATTCTTGGTTAAAACTATGTTTCTCCCCAAACTCAACCCAGAGGTATAAGCAACTGCTTTTCCTCACTCCCTTTGTCCCCACCATCCTTAAAAGCCCAAGGGCCTCTTAAATCACAACATTATCAGATATCTTACCAGTGACAAGGTTTTCTTAAGTGGGAAAATTATGAGTGGAAGAAATCAAACATTAAGAGTGAATGCCTTTCCATGTTAAGCACAAACATGATTAATTCTCACATCACATTCTCATAAACAAAAGCACGATCAATAGTAGACTGCAATGCTGGGACAGAGACAAAGAACATTCAAAAAATCATCAAGCTATGAACAGAAACAAGAAACCAAGAGAAAATATCTGGATTGGGCCGAAGATGATGAGTTTTGCCTCAGGCAGTGCTGGTTTTGAAGAAATAAAATGTCTGTATTTTGGTGGATGTCTTTCTTCACTCTGTATTTGATTTTACGTACAAGTTGAGCAAAATGCATAATAAAATTCAAAAAGCTTAAGACAAGCCAGGAGTGGTGGCGCACGCTTGTAATCCCAGCATTCGGGAGGCTGAGACCGGAGGATCCTGGTTCGCGGCCAGCCTTAGCTACCTAGTGAGGCACTCCGCAACTTAGTGAGACCCTGTTTCAAAATAAAGAATAAAAAATAGGGCTGGGGGTATAGCTCGGAGGTAGAATGCCCCTGAGTTCAATCCCCAGTACCACAAAAATAAATAAATAAAAGCTCAAGACATAAAAACATGCTTTTACTTTGCATTTTAAGAGGTGAAATAAATAAGAACAATGCAAAATAATTCCAGTCAAATTTGCGATTTTTTTTTTTTTTTTTTTTGCAGTACTGGGGATTGAACTCAGGGGCATTCTACCTCTGAGGTATACCCCCAGCCCTATTTTTTATTCTTTATTTTGAAACCGAGTCTCACTAAGTTGCGGAGTGCCTCACTAGGTAGCTGAGGCTGGCCTCGAACCTGGATCCTCCGGTCTCAGCCTCCCAAATGCTGGGATTACAAGCGTGCGCCACCACGCCCAGCTGTTCAAATTTGCGATTTTTTATAGAGGACTCTTGCTCTGATTTAGATACTTGACCTCCAAAGACCCATGTGTTAAAGGCTTGATCACCAGCTACTGGTGCTACTAAAAGTGGAACTTTTAGTAGGTGGGGCCTAGAGGGAGGAAGTTAGGTCACTAGGGGTGTGCCCTTGAAGGAGAGACTAGGATGCTGACCCCTTTCTGTCTCTCTCTTTGGTTCCCAGTTGCCGTGAGGTGAACAGGCTTTTTATGCCACATACCACCTTACCACAATCCCCAAAGCAAAGCAACAGAGCCAACTATCCATGGACTGAAACCCCCCAAAACACAATCCAAAATAAACCCTACCCCCGTAGAAGTTGATTATCTGGGTTACTTTGTCACAGTCATGGAAAGCTGACTAACACAACTATCTTGACCAAAGTGTCCACTTCATCCCTTGTTCATTGGGTTTATAGCTTAGCATCTCCCTTCACTACAACAACACTCGAAGATTCACAGTTTACAGATAGTCCAAATTCAAAACTCACCAACTTAAATCTGTACACTGATATTTGTAACAGCTTCTTAAGTTGACAAATAGAGACAGGAGTATACATTAGTTAGAATTGGCATTTCTGTCTCAACTGACCCATTGGTAGAAACAACCAGCCATGGTTTGCCGGCAGGTTCACATGCCAGTGCTGGGGCCAGATAACACCTGGTGTGCTTTGTCCTTTCTACCAATGGAATCATCAGAACATCCAGTTTAAGCAGAAGTCCAGAAACAGATAACAGATTTCCTATGAAAATCCAGAAGAACAGTATCTTGTTTTCCATGGCTTGTTAGCATCAAGCCATAACAATGCCTTTAATTAATTTTTGGCAAAAGGATCACATCGATCAGCCCACATATCTGCTTGTTAATTTTTATTTTTGCCAGTAAGTCAGTTGTTATGGGAAGGTGGCTTTAAGTAGATATATGTCAACAATATACTTTTAAAAGACCGAGTATTCATGGAAACCATCTCTGTCACATATATATATATATATATATATATATATATATATCATCCTTAAATGTTTTGTGTGTCTGTGAATGTGTGTGTATGTGTGAGAGAGATTCGTTTATTTCTGAGTGAGATGACGGTGTGACATTCAAATAGACATGTTAAACAGAAAGAGGGTTATTTGACTCTCTAGTGAACAAGACAGGTTCAGTTAGGAGACAGAGATATGGGAGCCATCTGCCTAAAATTAATAATTGAAGATATGTCAGGGGATAACACTGAAAATGGAAAAGAAGGATGCTTAGTGAGTGTTGATAAATTAAACTAAATTGGGCCTGAGGATGCCTCTGTTCTTGGACTCCTTGTGTAGCAAACTGCAACATAAACTAGCAAGTAATTAACTGAAAATCTAACTTAGGAATACACTCTTTTTTTTTTTTTTTTTTTTTTTTGCGGTACTGGGGATTGAACTCAGGGGCATTCTACCTCCGAGCTACACCCCCAGCCCTATTTTTTTTTTAATTCTTTATTTTGAAACCGAGTCTCACTAAGTTGCGGAGTGCCTCACTAGGTAGCTGAGGCTGGCCGCGAACCCGGATCCTCTGGTCTCAGCCTCAGGAATACACTCTTTTAACAAGTAGTTGAATCTCAGCCAATCACAGGACTCAAACTTTGGTCAAATGTAGGTGGCCAACTGAATACACCAGGTTCAACTGAGGCAAATGCTGAGCTGCAACCAATGGCAATTGAGCTGTGTGTGTATATGTGTGTGTGTGTTTGTGTGTGTGTGTGTGTATGTGTGTGTGTGTGTGTGTGTGTGAGAGAGAGAGAGAGAGAGAGAGAGAGATTCATTTAACATGTGCAGCCTTCTATAGTTGTCACCTTGTCCACAGTGCAAGTCATGGAACGAAAAGCGGGAGACAACCACCCCAAGCAGCCAGTCAGGGCTCTGGGCCATGTGGCTGCTCAGGAGGGCCCTGTGCCATACGAGCTGTTACTGGACCGCACTTCTGTTTCCTGTGCATCACACTGTCTACCCCATAATGGATCTGAGCTCTCTCACCTGCTGACTTTGAGACCTGCCCTATTTTGGAATTTTTCTTTGCTCAGTTAATCTCTTAAATTTGATTATCTAAAGTTTCTTATTATTTTTAACAATTCCAATATTGTGAATTTTATGCTTACTTCAAATGAACTAATTGAATTAATAATGTGGTGAACATTTGTTCATATTTTGGTTTTTGTTCGTTTGTTTTTGCCTACAGCACTGACCTCAGGGGGGATGGGAGGGATAACACCTCCCTTTCATAGGTGAGTGTACTTCCCCACCCCAATCTGTGCCAATGAAAGTCAACCTGGAGGCTTTTGCTGACAGGAAAGATAGTTCACTGTTAGCTGCAGCTGCTAAGATGGAATGCTGTATGCCAGAAGCTGTGTTCAGTCTTATCTTTTCCACCCCTCTGGGAGAGTTTGCCTTGGGATGATGTTAACACAGAGGAAAAGAGCTTAGAGAGGCAGGGAGGAGGCTTCATGAAGGCAACATTTAGTCTATCAGATCAAGTTTTGCCTGAAGCCCAACTACCTCTGGACTTATCACTTGCACTAGAAAGGATCGTAATTAATTCAGATACTTGCAGAAATGAGTCAACATCAGAAAAGGAAGAAAATAAACTTTTCATCATGGGCTTATAGTTGTTCAAAGAATAAAACATTTTCTTTACAAAAGGCAAGATTACCAGCAAACTATTACTATACAGTATTATTTGGGTTTTGTTGTTGTTGTCGTTGTTTGTTTTGAGGTACACACACATTCTTTCCAGACCACAGTTATAAAGACACAAACTTTCAGAATTGTGGGAAAGTGACAGAGAATAGAATCTTCCAAAAGAAGCAAAAGTAACAGTGAGCTGAGGATCTGCAATAATGGCTCCTCATTTCTCGAAATGGCTGCCTCTCAGCACCTCCCCCACCCAGCAAACAATCCTGGCTAGTCAACTTCCACCAAAATCTCTATGGAGACCTGATTAAATCATATATGAAATTTTCTCCAATTATCTATTTCTCATTTATCCTTTTTCTTATTTCTCAGTCTGTTAATCTATATAACCTCTCAGTCAAAATTCATATACTTTATTAAAAGCAAAATAATTCATCAGAAATATGAACTTTTTGATGTCTATATTCATGTAATAAATACGCAGAAGAGAAACATCAGTTTAGCTTTACATCCCTGACAACAATTTAGGACTGCCAGAACCAAGAAAAACAATTATTGCTATCATGTAATGAGCCCTACTATGTGTGCCAGGGACTATGCTAAAGGCTTTAATTCCAACACACTAAAAGGTTGACAGCCTTATCTGTTGTCCAGATATGAAATATGAGACTCAAATAAATTGAGTGACTCACTGAGGTCACAGATCAGCTGCCTTATCACATGCTGAATCCAAAACCCACGTTCTCAACCATTCCATCATATTCCTCTAATTGGCTTTTTCTCCAGGAACTGTGGGGGTGACCACCTTTGCTACTAAGACTTGATTTGCAAGGCTTCCTCCAGGCCTGAAGCAAGCAGGAGGAAATGTGGAAAGATAAATTTAGAAGGTTTTCCAAATCCCTAAATTTTTAAAGCTATTGCAAAAAAAAAAAAAAAAATGTGAGTGATGAGGTCAGAATTCATGCTCCATGACACAGTGTCATAGTTTTACTTTAGCACTGATATCATGTGAGAATTATTACTTTGTCTTTTTCCTCAGCAGGCTATGAACTTCTAGAAAAGAAAGATTATGCTCCATTCATCTCTGAATTCCTTGAACCTTGGCTAAATGGCTCCCACAAAGAAGGAGTTTAATGCATTTATTTTATTTTTATTTTTTTAGTAAATCAATACAACCTTAAGAGATTGCTTTATAGGATATAATGCAAAAGAGTCCCCTAACCCTAACCCTAACCCTGAAACAAGGCTGAGTGGAACTATTTATCACCATGAATCTTCAAGAAAGGACCAATGGGGCAGTCAAAGCTACCATGTGCTTCTGAGTAAGTTTACTTATCTAATGCAATGTCAAAAGAATTGAGTAATTTTTTTTTTTTTTTTTTTTTTTTTTTTGCGGTACTGGAGATTGAACTCAGGGGCATTCTACCTCCGAGCTATACCCCCAGCCCTATTTTTTTTTATTCTTTATTTTGAAACCGAGTCTCACTAAGTTGCGGAGTGCCTCACTAGGTAGCTGAGGCTGGCCGCGAACCCGGATCCTCCGGTCTCAGCCTCCCGAATGCTGGGATTACAAGCGTGCGCCACCACGCCCGGCAGAATTGAGTAATTTTTTAACTACATGACTTGCTTACTGAAAAAAATGAAGAGCTTTTAACTAATTATCTTACTAATTATAACTAACAGCAATAGTTAACATGTTAGTGTTTTTACTACCAATCTTTTACACACATGCATAAATACAACTATATGTACACATATCTAGTACTCTTTTTTGTATGTATATGGTACTGGGGATTGAACTCAGGGCTTTCTACATCAGAGCTACATTCCAGCCCTATTTTATTTTATTTTGGAACAAGGTCTTACTTAGTTACCATACACTGGCCTGGAACCTATGATCCTTCAGTCTCAGCCTCCCACGTACTGAGATTACAGCCATTACCACTGCACCCAGCTTACTCTTAACATAATTTGATTATTTCCTGTGTGTCCAAAGTTATTAAAAACATAACTTAATAATTGCTTAAATCCTATTATGTAGATGCCTCAGAAAGCACTTAATCTCTTAGGGACAATATCAGTCAACAAATATTTACTGAACATCTACCATGAGTAAGGAATAAGCACTAAACTCTGGAAAGATACAATGAATATTGTAGATTATATGCATGAAGCTTATGATCTCTTCTTAAACATTTAGGTTGTTTGCAATCTTTTGCTCACACACAAGTACGTATATATGCATATATAAGTAATGAAATAAAAATTGTATGAAGTGACACTAATCTTTATTATATAATATATTGCCCTATTCCAGTCTGATCTTTCAAATTTTATTTTTCACAATGACTGGTTTTGACCCACAACATTGACTATGACCCACTCATGAGTAAGAACCTGCAGTGTGAAAAACAGTGCCACAAAGCACGATAAAGCCCCTTCAAGGAGCACTAGCACCTGCTAAGCATCAAAGTCAGTTCTCAGCAATGAAGGAAACATGGACCTTTTGGAAAAAGCAAAAGACCCAAGCAAAATCTTAAGGAAAGCTGGGAGAATCATTGCTATTCACTAAAGAAACCACTAGAGACCACTGCTATATCTCAAAGCTGTCACAGATAACAGTATCAATTAAAGGGAGGAACCTTAAGGGAAAGTCCTTGCTAAGAAGAGCAGGCCAAGGAGAGCACACACCAGAAGTTTTCCCCATCAGGATCCTTTTCTACTGAGAGTTATAGCCCAGAACAGCTGACGGATCCTGGCAGATGATCAGAGGTTAACAGGAGCCATCATTAAAACATCAGATGAGTGTTTGGATGCAGGGATTTAAATGCCCAGAGGTCTGATCTTTTTTCCTCTTCACATACTTGTCATCTTTGAAATCAGGAGAAGTGTTGAGTTTTTCAACACAACCATCACTAAGGAGGAAGAATAACAATTTTCTGTCTGGAAGTCTAGTAGAGTTAGAGACCCAGAAAACCACAGAGACACTAAGTTGTCAGCCTTTCGATTTCCTGTGGCCCAGAAAAGAGAGTACATGGGCTGTCATTTGCAGTGTGTGTCTCAGAGCAAATGCAGTGGTAAGCATACTCTGCTGATTCATCTCCACTTGTGGAAAAGGTAAGGTATTGGATAGAAAGAGGTAAGGATTACAAAATTCTATGGCTGGCTGCATATTTTAGGGAGAGCTACATATTTTAGGGCTGGGAATGTAACACAGTGGTAGAGTCTATGCTTAGCATGTGGGAGGTCCTGGGTTATTTACCCATCACTGCAAAAAGTAAAATCATATAAAATAATAAACAAATGGCTGGGCATGGTGGCACACACCTGTAATGCCAGTACTTGGGAGGCTGAGAGAGGAAGATCGCAGGCTTGACGGCAGCCTTAGCAAGGAGCGAGAGTCTCAGTAATCTGGATATAGTTTTGAGGTAGCATGCCCCTGGCTTTAAATCCCAGTACCACAGATAAGAGGAAGGAAGGAAGGGAGGGAGGGAGGAAATAATTTAAAGAATAAACCAAAAAGATGAAGAGCATAGAGTCTGTAAAGTTGGACATACAGGATGACAGACTATCCTGATTTGCCTCCAACTGCTCCAGTTTTAGCGCGGAAAGCCCTACATCAGTCATGAGCAAACCGGGACAGCTGGTCACCTTGGTCCAGTTAGCAGCTTACTAATGGTGAGACTCTTTCAGTTTTACTAACATTGTGACTTTCCACATCTAGGAGCTTCAGTTTCCTCATCTGTAAAATGGGGCTACAGGTGCTTACTACCACCAGTAAAGGGAGATCAAAAATACTTTTTAGCAGCCCTGTTTTTGCACTGGCACAGGGGCTTGTCTCAGAGCCCACTCTAACCACAATAGTACCTGTGATAAGAACACGGAGCTGACAGTGGGGTCCATCGTTAGGCTGTGCGGGGTCAGAGGACGGTAGTACTTGGGTGCTAGCACTCATGGCAGCTTTCTGCACCCTGATAACTTATGAATAATTTGGGAAAATTTGCATATTTGCCACAAAAATGGCCTGGCAGTCAAGGTACTTTCAAGAACAGGGGGAATGGCAGTTTGTAAAAGGAAGAGTACATTTATTATAATTTTGTATGTGTGTCCTGATATATCAGTGACAAATATGGAAGCTATCCAGCTTGTTTTGACTTAAAAACAGAAAGAAAATTATAGGTGTAGCCTGTCAAGTGTAAAAAAAAAATGGTGCTATTTCAAGAGAAATATTATAAACAATTCACATTTTACTTCCTTTATATTGTGTCTCTCACATTGGGAGTAGTTTCTTGCCTTGCTTAAATTCAGAGTTGACTATCTTTATTTTAGTAGTTTCACTCTGAGAGTCATATGTTCCAAATGAGTTAAAAGCTGTTTTTGTTGTTGATATATGTCATGAATAAGCCACTTCATATTTGTATTTCTACCTCTTACCACAAATGTTTTTTAAAAATGACCATAAAATTATTCAAATGCAATGCATACTTCCTAATGCAATACCATTTGGGCAGGGTCCAATACCACTTCTTCATCAATAATATTCTCTCAGGTACTGTGTCCCAACTTGTCAGAAGTATGGTTCTAGAGGGACATTTTTAGCATAATGTTAGAAGATATGTGATAGATTCATGAATGATTAACAGAAGTAAAATATAAGCCAAAAACAAAGACTGAGGTTGGAGATGAAGTCTAGGAGGATTCAATTAAGGGAAAAAGTGAACTTTATCAGCTATACGAAGGCAAGAGATTTTCCAGAGCAATGATGCACAAGTCTTAGGGAATTAATTAAGATATTTAAACCACACTTGAGGCAAGAAATAAAAAGAATATAAATAAAATCTTGACATGACTGGGAGAACATACTTAGAAAAAAAATCAAACTTCATGACCAAATAATTCCCAGCCATACTACTTAAAGAAAATGAAATCATATTTTGTACCCCATCCTATGTGCCAAGAACTGAATTAGCTACTCCCCTTGCATAATTTTTGTGAGATAGGTATTGGAATCCATATTAAATCTAAAAGGATAAGAAACTTATTGAAGGCTACATAGCTATTAAATAACTGCGGGGCTTTGAACTGAAGTCAGTCTGTCTCCAAAGCACATATATAATTCAAATCAACTAAGATTAGCTCTTCTCAAGAATTGATTTTCATAAGACGTGCATTTTTCAAGTCTTAGATATTGTGATTTAACTTGACTCCTTTGCTAATTTCTAAACCAGTTTCTGCCAGTGTTACTTAGGCCATCCTTTGACTGTGAACATTCATTCATAGAAGATAAACATAACTTTTCTAAAGGTCATAAGCCACAAGAGAATGCGACATCAGATTTCTGCCAACGGGACAATAAATATCAACTTTGGGAAGAGTTAAACTGGGTTTGCCTCCTTCCTCTGTTAGCTGTGGGACATAGGCAAGTCACTTACTCTGAACTTCAGTGTCCTCATCTAAAAAGTAAAGATAATGATAGCAAGTACCCCTGGATGTATTTGAAGATGAAATAAAGGGTGTTACAACAATTAGCATAGTGCCTCTTGAATAGTAGGGTTTTGTCTGTGGCAGAATGTACAGTTATTGACAGGCTCACTTACAAATCTATCTGCTCATATCCTACTTTGAAACAGGAATCCCCAGGATGAGTGAGAGTTGGGTCTAATGTCTTTGGAGGTGTGAATACTTGTTGAGGCTGCTTTGGCTTCAGACAATCAATTAATGTCTGTGAGGACATAAAGAAAGATGGCTTCATGTTAGGATGTGGGCACTTATTTGGAAACATTATAAGAGTTAATTGTATTGCCACAGTGCACTGAACTGGACGAATGACCCAACAGCTGGCAAAGAAAAGAAGTACTGCCATGCATCTTCCATCTGTCAGTGACAGAGACCCGCCAGTCCTCTGCCCTTGCCAATCCCCTAGTATTTGAGGATCAATATCATGCCACTTACTTTAATCTGCATCATGAAGGACATACAATAATTCATCCAGGCACTGTTCTAAAGACTGGGGGTGCACAGGTAAATAAAGACAATTAACGACAGTTCTCCTAAGTAGCTCCCATTCCAGTTAGATAAACAACTAAAATATGATTTTGGATAGCAATAAAAATTATAAAGGAAATGAAATAGGACCTGAGAGAGACAATGTGTGAATGGAGAATATAGAATCACCATAGAAGGCATCTCTGAAGTGTAATATGTGAGCTGAAACCTAAATATAGTTATGTGTCACTCAACAATGAAAATTGGGGCAATTTCATAGTTGTGCAAATATCAGAGTATACTTACACAAAACAGCAAGGCAATGATATCACTAGGCCAGACAATTCACAGGACCACCATCGTATGTATATGTGATTTGATCTTGACTGGAATGCCCTTAAGTAAGGTATGACTATTCTTTTTTTTTTAATTTTTTATTGTAGTAATTCGTGCAATATAGCATACATGACTATTCTTTAGAAAGTAAGTAGAGATATAGGAAGAAAAGGGAGACAGTCATTGAAAGATCAAATAAAATTAAAACCCTGGAGTGCTTAGAGATATATGCATATAGCAAAACTTTTATAATATATTCATTTGTGGGAGTCTTTTTTTGGGGAGGTGGGGTTTTTTGTTTGGTTTTGGTACTGGAGATTGAATCCAGAGGCATTCAATCTCCAATCTAGACCTTCATACCTTTTTTTTTTTTTCTTTTTCTTTTTTATTTTGAAACAGGATCCTTCTAAGTTGCTGAGAGTCTCATTAAGTTGCTGAGAATAGCCTCGAATCTAAGATCCTCCTGTCTCAGACTCCCAAGTAATGGGATTACTGGTGTGAAACACCACATGTGTTACATATGAATATGTAACATATTCGTAATGAGACATTTTGCATTATAGATGGAATGTTAACCACAAAGATGTATCCAGTTTTAAAGTATTTTACCTGGACATAGCATTCTGCCTGTCTGTTTATATTCCCTTTCCTCTCTGTTGAAGACCAAGATACTGCCCTTACGTGAAAAGGACTTTTACCTGTATAAACCTCTGTATTCTCATCCTTACAATGGAGATAGCATTGCCTCAAAATCATTTCACAGACTGTGTGGTAAGGCACTAAAGGAGATGATGCACACAAAAGACCTCAGCCACAGTGAGTTGATCAATGATGGTAGCCACCCACAAAGGACATGTTTCCAATCCGCTGGGAGGAAAAAAAAACAAAAACAAAAACAAATCGTGGTGTGTGTGTGTGTGTGTGTGTGTGTGTGTGTGTGTGTGTGTGTATGCACGTGTGATTTTAAACAGATTCAAAAAAGGCTCAGCAAGATGTTTTTAAATGTATCCATGTGGGATTCCCCATAAAAATTTAAGTATCTGAGATCTTTGTACTTACAAAAATACAAGAACCACAGGATCAAATAAGAAAGAGAAAAACCGATGAGCGTTACAGAGCAAGGAAGGAATGGGGAGAATAAAAAGTAATGACATCAAGCCTCCAGAAAAAATAATGCGAGTCCCCAAGGACTACAACACTGCTTACCATCCGAGAAAAGTGCCATGTGCCTGAGTCATAAAATCCCACAGGACATGTTCCTTAAAGGTGCAGCAAGGAGCCTTACAGAAAAACCAACAGGGCTGGATTCATGTTTTCCTGAACAAAACACTGCTTTCCATCCTCCTCGGATTAACTGGATTGGGATGTTTTTTGAGCAGAAACATTATGGTAGAGAATTACAGTGGTTATTATGTTTTCTTTTAAATCGCAAACATGTAGTGAGCCCTTTTAGTCCCAGGTCCCACGCAGAGTTCTGATGTTTGGGGACTGCACTCCACTGCACTGTAGGCTCACCAGGTCCATGTCAGGGCAGGGTGTGAATTCCTGATTAAATGAGATGGACTCTCACAGCACTTGGGCACAAGTTCTTGAGTGAATTGTGGATTAGAAGAAATGGAATGTTAACGCACTGCTGTAAAGTGAACACTGAATCAACATATTCCCTTTGGAATGTGAAAAGGAAAGTGCGAAGCATGGTTAATTCCCAGCCTCCCAGAGGAGGTCTGAGAAAACTAGTCCGTTATCTAACAACATTTTCCAATGCTGTTTATCATTCAACAACTGTAAATGGCAGACGGCCCTGACTACTGCTTATTAAAACTAACAGAGCACGATGGAGAAAGATTTATGGTTCTAGTTTTGTCAAAACAGACATCCCAACAAAAAAATAAATAAAAGCCAAGGGGAAAGAAACAGATATCTGGAGCTTAGAAAATACTTGGTATCATTTATAATTCACATTACAAACCCTTTAAAAACAGAAAGCATGTCAAAAAGCAAAATATCTACTCCATAGTGAAATCAATACAGCGTATACCATTTCAATAGTATGCATCACAAAAACCTCAGCTTTTTTTCCAGTAGTCTTTATGTCTGCATTTTAAATGACTGTAATGACTGTATTCTCAATCTAAGCCAGAATTATGCTTTTTTCCAAACTAATTTTTCAGAAAACTCTATTTCCTATCATTGCCACTTGTTTTGCTCAAACAAATCTAAACTCAGATAACTACTTTAAAATTGACCTGTACAGACTCAGTCTGACTAAGTTCAGTAGTAGAGCATTTGTCTAGCATGTGTGATGCCCTGGGAACACACACACACACACCCCTGTCTGTTTGGGGCAGAGGGAGGGTGTCATGTGCAAAACACATAACAGGTAATAGCAGAACTTCTATTTATAACCAAGCCATAAGTCACCTTTATAGACTTAAAAACAAAAACTAAAGCTGGGCGTGGTGGCGCACGTTTGGAATCCCAGTACTTGGGAGGCTGAGACAGGATGATCAAAGGTTTGAGGCTAGCCTCAGCTACTTAGTGAGGCCCTCCACATCTTAGTGAGACTCTGTTACCAAATGAAGAATAAAAAATAGGGCTGGGGGTGTAGCTCAGAGGTAGAATGCCCCTGGGTTCTATCCCCAGTGCCACAAAAAAAAAAAAGAAAGAAAGAAAGAAAGAAAAAACAAGAATTCTATAAGAATTCTATGCATTCAAGCACATTAGATTTAGCACATGACACTTCACTTTGTTCTAACAGTGGAGTAGGTATTGCTATTCCCATCTGACAAAACTGAAACTCTGAGACGTTAAGCAAATTTCCCCCAGGTCATTTACCCAGAAGTCAAATCTGGATTTGGCTGCAAAATCTATGTATGTTGAAAAACATCCTGCTCTTCTTATGTCCATGACATCCTTTCTGTCTTTGCCATGAAATGACACTATGGCAAAACACAAATCATATCTGATGTTCCACATAGAACTTAAGAATTAGAAGAGTTGTATAGAACTAAAGAATTAGAAGAAACTCCATGAATAATCTAATTAAAGATCTGATCTCAGATGGATTCATTGCATTTACCTGCTCAGAAGTTATGGCAATACCACTGAAAATGGTAGATTCTTTTTGGTGTATAGTATATAACTTTTTATATTGAAAGGAATATGGTGATGCTTTTAGCTTAGAATTCTCTCTGTCTCAATGATGAACGGAAACAAAATTTTGTCTTCAGATCTGCAATTTAGATTTCCAGCAGCTTAAAGAAGTCTTCAGTCAATAGCATTAAATTTAGCTTTGGATTTCAAAAACTCCAGGACCCCAGCTAAATTAGTCAGGGATCTTTTGATCGCGAGTGACAACTGAAACTGGCTTAAGCGAAACAATAAATTTAAAGGTTTATTTGACTAAACAGTTCGGAGGCAGTGTGGCTTTAGCACAACTTGGCTCTAAATAAGTTCTTCCTATATATTGGTAAGAAGACCACCAGTACTTCGAGGTTTATGTTCCACTAGCTTAATGACTGTTACAGAAGGAGAAGGTCTCTTTCCAAATAATTCCAGCAAAAGTCTTGGGGTTGAGCTTCATTAGATCAGCTCAGTGTTGAACTAAATGTCTTGACTGGAAACTGAAAATGCTGCCTAAATAGACCTGGGTCACCTGTTCCTTACACGGACTCAGAGTTGGGGCGGGAGGGAGTCTAAAGCAAAGTAGTAGTTCGAAGGAATGCACCCTGCATGGTTCTTAGTTTTCTTACCTGTTGGGATATTGACTTTGTGTTTACTATAAATATAGTATGTAATAGTTATCTATAAAGTACTTCCATGAGAAGTGCCTTCTTGTTCTCAAGACATAAAATTAACTAGGTTCAAATACTTGGTTTATAATATCTTCAGGCAATAAAATGCCCAGTTATAAGCGTTGACATTGCCAATCTGTGAATGGTTCCCTACATTAATGGACTCCTAAATGAAAGTCTCAGCCACCTCCTACTGAGATCCGAACAAGACCATTAGGCCAAAGAGTTTCCAAGAATATGGGGCCAATACTCAAATTCAGTATCAGAGTCTGATTTTGGCCTTGTCTCCTTTCTGTCTTGTGTCTTTAATTAGCATTTTGAGACTTATAAAAACAGGCCAATAGACAAGAGACAAACCAGGACTAAGGTCCAGAGGGAGAAGGGGACTTGAATAGATACCCAAGAAGGGATAATCCAGCAAGTCAGTCCAGTTTTAAAACATTCCACACACTGGTGTTGCTTAAAGTCAAGCCAATGGCAACCTCTAGGTTTTTTATAATTTTTCTAACCAAAAAAACCAGCAGATGTCACTGGCAAGAGATTCCAGGAAAGAGGACTTTATAGTATAATTCCAGTTTCCCTGGGACAACTGGAGTGCTACTGTGGAAGGTAAGCATGGCATGAGGAGATTGGATTTATAAATGACAACTCATTTCACACTACATCAGCTAATATACCCTTGCCACAGGAAAACCTCAGGTGTCTTAGAAATGCGGGGCTGCATGTGCATGACAGCACACGTTGCACAGATTGCATGTGCTACACACTGAGCCAAGTCCTTGGTATGTAAAACAAAGACTCTGAAGCCCACCAAGATTAAATTGCTCATTGCAGGTCAAAGATCAGTAGGTAGCCGGATCAGACATCAAAGCAGGCCTGTCTGACTTAAGAGTCTGAGCTTTTCCCAAGGATTCGTGGTTCTCTCCTGCCCAGTTTTGTGAAAGTTGTCCTTGCTACTTTCCAAAAAAATTTCCCTGATGCCAGTTTTCTGCCTACTATCTCCCCAAGTCTCCAGATACCCTCTGCTTTTTAATTTCCCCTTATGAGGCTTGCCCTTGGGTCTCCTTGTGTCTCCTGCTCTAACTACAACTATCCTATTGCATGAGACTCCTCATTCTAACATGAAATCAGATTTTCTCCTAGAAAATTCTCACCTCAATCGGGCGTGGTGGTGCACGCTTGTAATCCCAGTACTTGGGAGGCTGAGACAGGAGAATCCGGGTTCACAGCCAACCTCAGCTACTTAGTGAGGCCCTCCACAACTTAGTGAGACCCTGTTTCAAAATAAAGAATGAAAAAATAGGGCTGGAGTTGTAGCTCAGAGGTAGAATGCCCCTGGGTTTAATCCCCAGTACCATAAAAAAAAGAAAAAAGAAAAGTCTCACCTCTTGCTCACTTCTGCCTGGGTGGGCTTTCCAGCTTCCAGTGTCTCCCATTCTACCCTGTTTCACTGAAGTTAGTGAAATCAACTTTCATCAAGTTATAAGGTGATCACTGTCATCTTCTGTTGGTTTGTCAATGGGGGATGTGGGAGGCGTGAAGGTCCTTAGGCTTTCTCCTATCCTAGTAAAAGCTTCAACTTAAGGCTTTTGAGCCACAAACTCTGAAAAGAGTGCAAGAGAAAGAGAGAGAGAGAGAGAGAGAGAGAGAGAGAGAGATATTGTGACCTATATAATTTAAAAGCATATTCTGGCTAAGAGTGATGGCACATGCCTAGAATCTTAGTACTTGGGAGGCTGATACTGGAGGATTGCAGATTCAAGGACAGCCTCAACAATATAACGAGACTCTCAGCAACCTAGCAAAACCCTATTTCAAAACAAAAATTTAAAAAGGGATGCAAGTATAGCTCGGAGGTAGAATGCACCTGGATTCAATCCCTAGTAACACACACACACACACACACACACACACACACACACACACACCACACACACACCACACACACACCACACACACACACAAAACATATTCTGTTATTAAGAAAATTTCCAAGGGATGAGACTTGCTACAGCTCCTCTGGAGAGTAGCCAAGCAGTAGAAATAAATTTTATATATACACATGGACTTTAACCTCACAGACCTGCTTCTGGGACTCCAGAGAAACAAAAGCTACAGCGCTTACAGGTGCAAACATATCTGTTTAGACCACTGGGGAAGTTGGCAAGAAATTAAAACAATTTCTATATAGGAGAAATGGAATGAATCATGGTACATTTGAGCTAAGAATGAGGCCCTTTCAAAGGGCAAGCTAGATCAATAACTATTAACCTATGGGAAAGTGGTCCCTTAGACCAGCCTGACACTCCAATTACCACACACTCACCACTGATCAATGAATATGAGCTGTGGACTATCCTTATGTGGCCCTCACCAGATCTCACCCTGTCCTACCTCTACTCAGCCTTGAAATACTGGATCATCCCCTTGCTTGAAAGACTGCTGTTTGATGCTATGGCCTTTGGTACTTGGTCACACTAAGAGTCAGCTCTCAGAAATACAGCCCTTAAAAAGAATGAATTACATCTCATTTCATGTATGGAGTTATATGAAAGTCTAGATTGTTGTAGAGAAAGTATATTCTAGGATGTCATTTTTTGAGAAATAAGCAATAGCCATAACCATAGATATAGCTATTCATGTTTAGATATTTGTATGGACTTGAAGAAATTTGTTCATTTTTTTTAACCAGGAAATTTTCACTGATAACTTTAAATGGTGAGGATGGGAATGGAGATATTACTATATTTTTTAAATTTAGAAACCTTTGATTTATTTCAATAGTTGAGTCATCTCATATAATTAATAGGATAGTTGTAGGAGAGGTCTTTAGTAACACATTTTTTAAGAAAAAACATCTATAAATGTACCTATGAAGGAAAAGATCCAGAAGTAGAAAACACCATAATGAAAAACACTAGGCATATCATTCACCAGTACAAATGCTATCCTTCTTCTACCCCTCAGAAGGCAATTCAAGAATACAATGCAAGCAGTGCTCTCTGGAGTTCACAACACAGCAGTCTGATGGATGTCATTCCTGGAAAAAGGAATAGCAAGTGGAAAGCATGGAGAGGTGAGTCTATAAGCAATGGCAGTGCGAGGAAGCTGGCACCACTACAGAGCAGAGGGACCCATGAGACCAGACAAGACAACACAAACTACTAAGCTTGGATTTTGCTAGCAGATCTCAACATGTTTTCCTCCAAAAGAGACATGACAGATATTCTCACTCACAACACACTCCTAGGGATATACTATGGCTTGATAATGCCCATCAGTATAATAATCCACAACCACCTTTTGGTAGTAAATATCAGCCAAATAGGAATAGTAACTCTTTTTTTTTTTTTTTTTTTTGCGGTACTGGGGATTGAACTCAGGGGCATTCTACCTCCGAGCTATACCCCCAGCCCTATTTTTTATTCTTTATTTTGAATACCAGGTCTCACTAAGTTGCGGAGTGCCTCACTAGGTAGCTGAGGCTGGCCGCGAACCCGGATCCTCCAGTCTCAGCCTTCCAAACGGTGGGATTTCAAGCGTGCGCCACCATGCCCGGCTTGGAATAGTAACTCTTAAAGGATTTCAGCATACCTCAAGTTATAAGGAATTCCCCAAGAAATATTTGTAACACTGTACCTTTCATTTTCAATCAAGAAAGCACCTCAAATGCAAGGAAGACTGGTAAAATACAAATTGGAGAATCAATCTCTTCTCATCTTTATTGGGAAAAAAAGATCATCTTCACAAACTTCAGTACTTTGTTATGAGCAATAAAATATATGAGACACAACTAAATGGGACTACACATAGCTTGTTGATTGCAATATACCAGGACATCCTGACTATCCCAGAGAACATTTTGGCAAGTCCTGGTATAACATGATGTGATTTAGAGTTTACAAAGTCCACTTTAACAATACCAAATCAAGCTACAACTACCCTGTCCCACTCAGTCTGACATTTCACCCACTATGCACATACCCACTAGTCAATGGACATGAGCCATGAACCAACATTGTAGGTTCCTCACCTAATCTCTTCTTGACCTGTCTCTATTCAACTTAAGTTATTGGTTCATCCCCTAACTGTGAACCAATTTTGGATGCTTTGTCCATTGGTATTTGGGCCCTCCAACTTTTAATCCTCCAGATTCTCTAGTGGACTGATTTCAACATACCTGTTCACTTCTTTTTGGACAAGAGAGTCTCTACTAGTCTTACTTTCTCATACTCAACGTGCACCACTGTTCCTTTTGGGAATCCCAACTGGCTCACAGTCCCAAACCCTTCCTAAGGAAATGGTTGGAAATGAGTTGATGGTAGCAAAAACTTGGGGGGGGGGAGAGAAAAATAAACAAACGAAAAACCCTGGTGAGAGCAAAATTATAAGAATTCAGACCAGACACAATGAAGAATGAACTAAACTTGGAAATGTAACACTAAAAAAAAAAGCTGATTTGATAATGACTAATTCTGCGCTAAGAGATGAATTATATAATGTTCCCTAAAGTTGCTAACTTAAGCGAATCTATATCCCCCACACACATAGACAAAAAACATAAATTGAACTTTTGGTATTAATTTTTATCCCTCCATACTTGGAAACTCACTGGGAAAAAAAACCCTTAGCCATGCATGCTTTTAAACTGTGATTCTTACATCTTGCTCAGCTCCATTAGAAGGAACAATTTCTGGTTTGGGACTTTTACAACCATTGTAGGAAGTTCTCTCACTGCATGCAATTGCTCAAAGTTCAAATGCTAAGCACAGTATCTTACGAGTCACAAATCAATCTCAGAGTATTTTATAGGGTCATTTTTTTTTCTTTTGGCTTAAATTGTATCTTAAAGGTGTCATAATTTGATGGGTGTTGTGCTTGGTGGCAATAAAGACACCAATATCTGTGAAGCATGCTTCACAATTTTATGGGATCTTCCTGGTCCCTGCTTACATTTATGTTACTTGCTTGGCTCCTGTATGCATTTCGGTTTATTGTCTCTCATATTATTTTCATAGTTTTACCTATATATCTATCTGCTACTGCTCAGATCTAGGCAATACGGGGTTTAAAGTGGCTTCATTTTTTTTCCAATATTCACTTTGCAAAGTCATATGCTACTGCTACTGCCTGTTACCTAGGAATTCTCCCTACCCCACCCCCAATTCCCTGTCCCCTCTTTTTCTTCCTGTGTCTCTATTTTCCCTCTCTTATTCCTTCCCACACCTTACACAGGGATTATAAAACACTTAGACTGAATACTACCTGAAAAGTACCCCACAAAGTACTTTTCAAAGTCATGACACTACCTGCCTTGCTGGGTTACTCTATGAGGCATCAGCGCAGATCCTATTCAGGCAGCTGCTAGGAAAGAGTACTAATAAGTAGTATCATGGCCTCCTATACACAAAGCCTAAATAAAGCTATCTTTTATTTAGCTGAGGCTAATTCACTTCAGCCCTGGAAAAATCTTTCCCCTAGCTCACTTCGTAAATCATATAACTGAACAGGACTAGACATGCTTCTAATCAAGCACCTAATACATCCTATCACATACAGACCATCAGCATCAGAAATTATTTATATTTCTCTCTTCAGATATAATCTATTATTTTAAAGACCCAAGGCTTTACAACTCTCCACTTGAGAAAAAGAAAGCATGGATACACTGAAGACATTTTTTTTAATTTGGGTGAGGTTTAGATGGACTTATGGCAATTACACCACTCTCCTAGTGTTATGGACCAATGCTTATGTGCCCCCATATTCATGGGTTGAAGCCCTAACTTCTGATGTGATGGTATTTGGATGTGGGGCCTTTGGGAAATATTTAGGTTTAGATTAAGTCATAAGAGTGGAACCTTCATGATGGTGTTAATGCCCTTAGACGAAAAGGTAAACAGATTCATATTCATATTCTCTCTCTCTCTCTCTCTCTCTCTCTCTCTCTCTCTCTCTCTCTCTCTCTCTCTCTCTCTCTCTCCAAAAATGGTCTACAACTGGAACTGTGAAAAATGAGCATTCGTTGCAAAAGCCACCCAATCTTTTAGTTATAGCTGCCCCAGCTGACTAAGCCACACAATAACAAATGTAATATTCCTAAAAATCAAAATTAATAAACTGTAGTTGCACACCTAATGACTAGTCATCAGCACATTAGTTCTCTGTATGCAGAACTAGCCATGATGTTTACTCTTTAGCAATTCTTAATGAAATAGGCTACATTACGACAACCATCTGCTCTGTTTGATTTGATAAGTGGAATTAAGACAGGAAACAGCAAGTTTATAGTCAGTACAACGTCAACGTATGTAACAGAAGGTAAATGAGCTTTTGTTTGAGGGAACTGAACAGAATATTCTCCAAGGCTGCAGCTTAAATTAATGTTTGCTCTGTAACCATTCAAGTTGAATTTTTCATTTGGATACTTTTGTCTCCAGTGGACTTAATGAAAGCTTAATATTCACACTTTTGTGGCTTGAACATTGAATTGTTTTATTTTACCACTCTTCCATGCTTCATCTGTGATAAGAAGCAACAAACATTAGATAAAGATTTCAAGGCCAATTAAGTTATTCGATAATTATTTTTGCTTTCCATTCTGTGCAGACTATTGATGATGTCTCCTTTGTAGAGCATCCTGCTGATTATGGTATTAGAGGATTCTTTGAGTCTTTCATGGCAGGAGTAAGTCAGCGCCCAATATTTAACATAAATGACCATCCTCCTGCAATCTCTTTAAATAGATCGTCAGTCATCATTCTGGCAGAAGCAGAACTTAAAAGCATTAGGGGCTAACTGGAAACAGCTGCTTTGCTGAACAAACCACTACAGAGCTCTCAGAATCAAAAAAACATTGGACAAGATGAGCTCAGGATGTATTCTTACATGAGACCTAAGGAATTCTTTGTGGCTTTATGCACGTGCATATAAATTTTCAGAATGAACATGGTTTCATTTCTCGACTACTTATAATTTTTCCAGAGCTTTTAAAATTATGTCTTTTTCCACTTGTATAGATAATTCCCTATTACTGCCTGCAAGAGCAATCAAATTATTTTTATCTCCTTTTCCAGGTCATTAAAAAGGATATCCAATCTGAGTGGCCTCATAATAATAATCCCACTAGCATTTTCCTAGACAACCTCTTCCTCGATCAGTTCACTACAGGACCATCTTTCATGCTGTTTTACGTGCCCCTGCTTCCCCACCAATCCATTCCCCATCCAGGAATTCAGAGCATCTTTCTAAAACATAGCACTCCTCAGCTTTAAACCCTTTATCACTCTCCCATTAGACTTAGGAGAAAGTCCAAAACTTTTAAACCATATGGAAATCCCTCCAGGAGCTTGTCCTGACTAACCCTCCAGGCTCGGTTATGCCAAGGATTTCTTCTTTTTCTTTTACTAGTCTCCATAGTTTGGCTTCCTTTTAGTTTTTCAAACAAGACAAAGTCAACTTTACCTGGGGGCCTTTGCACGCCCACGGAAAGTGAGTGAACTTAAACTTCATTAACTTCACATTGTCTCTTTCTCTTCCTTCAGAATGTCTTTATATAATGTAGCACAATTGAGGTAATTATTTGCTCTCTCCCTAATTTGACTGTGAGCTTCTCCAGGGCAGACCAGAGTTTCTCATACTCATGACTCGGTCCTCTGGTACATATCATAGGTACTCAGTGACTATTTATGGAATGACTAAAAAGATTTTGAATAATAAGCTTATTTCTGAATTATGTAGCATTTTCCTACAGATCAAATTTTTAGAAAGGGAGAAAACATTGCTTTGATTATAGTAATGACTATGCTTTCACTTCAGGAAATCATAGCCCTTTCTCTTTTTCAGTATCTTGGTAGAAAGAGCCAAAACAACATTGACAATTTGGAAAGAATAAGTTTATGCTATAAAAACAGGATATTTCTACTATGTTTGAGAGCTTGAAGTTTTAGGCATATTCTAAGGAGAATCTTTGGTTCTTCTGATCATCTACCCACATACATGATATATTCCATTAGATCATCTTTCATTTTTCATCATATTGTAAGGACATTGTCATTTGTGTAGTCTTTGGGCATAACAATTCTACTGAGTAAAGCAAGACTATACCCAGCGATGTGCTAGTAAATGTTGACAACCAGCTGAGTATCAGGGAAAGAAGTATTGACCTGTAGCTCCTGTGATATAAGTACTCCCATCATAGCCTATTTTAATCTGTGTTTAATAACTAGCATACAAAAAAATCCTAAAACTTTAGCAATTGTCTCTTACAAAACTATATGAGCATCTCTAGCACACCACTGGTTGCATAACTTCACAAAAATATTTTTCTGTTTTCTGCATGCACATCATTGTGGAGCATATAAACTAAATTAGTTAAATTCATTTTTAAAATATATGCTTTGTTGCAATATAACATGGAAGAAAAAATAACGCGTAGGTACAAAAATTTATTATATGTTTACTGTGATAAAGTTCATTTTATTTATTTTTTTTCAGAAAATAATAAATTTATATCTAATATCCATTTCTAAAGAAAAACACATTTCACACAATCTTTTCACTTGCTAGTAGTCTAAGAAGTATGTAAAACCATTTTATTTTGAATTATCTGAAACCTAGTCTTCATCAAAACTTTTCTATCTCTTCAGCTTTTATTTGACCTTAGGTCTCTGTAATCAACAGTAATACCAGTGCTTTTCAATTTATCCTGATTAATCCTGCAGTTAGAGCATTTCTAATTTTAAATAGTAAAGAATGATAATATACTCCCATCTATAGTCTGCTCCAAAGCAACTTTACAACTTAGAACCCATCTGTTCCTCTTTTTTTTTTTTTTTTGCGGTACTGGGGATTGAACTCAGAGGCATTCTTCCTCCGAGCTACACCCCCAGCTCTATTTTTTATTCTTTATTTTGAAACAGGGTCTCACTAAGTTGCAGAGTGCCTCACTAGGTAGCTGAGGCTGACCGAGAACCCGGATCCTCTGGTCTCAGCCTCCCAAATGCTCGGATTACAAGCGTGTGCCACCACACCTGTCTTGTTCCTCCTTCTTATAAACTCGAAAGTAGTCAAATGGAAAGTATTAGACGCCACACTCCTCCTAGTTAGCATGAACAACAATAGCTTACCATTTTTTAATTACCCCCAATTCACTGCCTGCTATAATTCCCTCATTGTGGAGCATATAGGAGTGCTCACCATGAGCAATTTACTGGGCTGATTGGCTGTGGGGATATAGACAGAAACAACCCCTAGCTTCAAGGAGCTCACAGTCTAGTCAAAAGATGGACAAGGACAATTCCAGGCAGAAATTCCTAGGATAGAGGCGCCCACAGAGGCCTAGAGAATAGACATAGAATATGGGTATTAACTCAGCCAACACTGAAAGAGCCAATACTGAAGCTGACTTGAAGGATGAGTGGGAATTAGCTAGGGAAAGGAGGGGAAAGACATTCCAGGAAGAAGGAAGAGCAAGTGGAAAATTATGTGAGGATAAAGTATAGCCATGACTGAAGTCATAGAAGCACAGAGTAGAGGAGGAAGTAGAAGGAGTCCTGAGGCTGCAGGGACAGATTGGGGGGGCGGGGGGCAGGGCAACAGCAGAGCTCATAAAGATTCCCTGTGCTCTGTAAAGGAGCTTGGATTTCACACAAAGGACAATGCATGAGGCAGCACTTAAGGCAAATTGATAAGCGATGGGATTGCAGCTTTAGAGAGATTATTAAGCAAGGCAGCAGTGTAGACACTGGACTGAAGCAGAGTGAGAAACCACTTGCTGGAACAATGACCTCAGCCCAGTAGTCAACTTTCCTCCATCGCTGTTTTCCTCTGACTTCTCTGACCATCTTCACTCTTGGCAGTCACCAACAGACTTCTCTTTGTATTGAAGAAATATTGGGCCACTCTCCTTTGGCCTATAAATCTCTTTTGGGTCCACTTTCTCCCCATGAGTCAGCACTTGCCTTATAAACCTGAGGGAGGAAAAAGGAACAGACTAAACCATGCTAAAGGATCCATCAGGTGTTTGGCACAAATTTAAGTTTGACCAAGGGAGTATCATGGCCATTTTAGTTATGTATTTCGACACTATGAGCCACTCCAAATTCAGTGGTATCAAACTACAACATTCATAATTATTATCTCTCAGGGTTCAGAGGGTTCCCTAAATTTGGCTAAATGGTTCTAGTCCCTCCTACAATAGCTGGTGTGGTGGCATCCCAAAGGCCTCCTCACTCACATATTTTGTGGTTATTAGTGGCTTCTGGTTGGGACCTCAGTGGGTACTGTAAGTTAGGCTTCTCTCTGTGACCCAGGCTTCCTCGGAGCACAGCACTAAAAAACAAGTAAGTGACCTGAGAGAAAGGTAAGCCTTTGCTAACCTAAGCCAGTTATTCATGAAGTGTCGCCTCTGCCACATCCTTTTCTTTGTAAGTGAATCACTGTGGCCAAGCTATTCATAAAGGAAAGATAATTTTAGTCTACCACTTGTTGCTGTTGTGCTAGGAATCAAACCCATGGCATTTCATATGCCAGGCAAGCACTCTACGACTGATCTATATTGCCACACTGGAGTCCACCACTTGATGGGGAAAAGGTCAAAGGATTTGCAGACTTGTTTTAAAACCACTGCAATTGTTTTCATGTTTTTGACCAATACAGGGGTATCCATTTTTATTTTAGTGTACAATGCGAAAATTAACAATATATAACCCTAACCAACAATTTCTAGAATACCATTAAAGGTCACATAACTTCCCATCCATGACCTCTGATAAAGATTCATATCTTAAGAAACTTGACTGAAAGATAAATACATAAGCAAAAGAGTCAAGGTCATTAGGGTTCTTCTCAAGAAGCAAATATCTCAGAGGCATGAAGAATAGAGTCTAAGACTATTCCCTTGGTTCTATGGAACAAGGACAAATTCAATTCCCAAAGTAAGAAGAATCTGAAGATTGTCAGGAAATCATTTTACTTTTATATATATATATATATATATATATATATATATATATATATATATATATATACATATACACACACATGTGGATGTGGGTGTAAAGTTGTAAATACTTGTCATTAAAGACTATAGGTTAAATAATTCTTTAAAAATCATTTATACCTCCCAAAGGTGATAAAGAACACCTCTAGCTGTTATGTCTACAGATCCCTGGATCCCAGAGTGACAAAACTAGGTAAAAAGCCTCCAAGAAAAAATTTACTCTAACACAAGATTTATTTCTGTCTAGGTGTGATACAGTAGTTCACATCTACCTTACAAGATGAGGAATATTTGAGATTTGCATAGCTTACAAGTAGGTTAGACCAATGTAATTTACAATACCTAAGATATCCAACAGTTCTGTTTTTTTTTTTTTTTTCAATTCTGAATAGAGGAGTGAAAAATGAATATGCTAGTTATAAATACTATGATTTGAATGTGTCCACCAATAAAGATGTGTTGGAAACTTAATACCCAATGCAGTAGTGTTAGGCAATGGGGCCTAATGAGAATTAATTAGGCCATAAGGGCAGGGTCAATGGGTTATGCAGTCACCTGGGAGTGGGTTCATTATAAAAGGACGAGTTAAGTCTCCCTCTTTCCTTTTTCATTCTCATCTTCTTTTGGCCTATCCATTATGTGATGTCTTGCACCACATTAGGATGCAGTCAGAAAGCCCTCACCAGATGTCACCCTTTGATCTCACACTTCCCAGCCTTCAGAACTGTAAGAAAGAAAATTTGTGTTCATTTTAAATTACCCAGTACTTTAAACTATGAGTATTCTGTTATAGCAGCACAAAACAAAGATACATTCCCCCAAGAGAGAAGGGATTTGCCAAACTGCTTTTAGACTTGATCAGCAGCAGCGGCTCTTCATTGGGTCTCTAGCAAGCTGGCCTGTCCTCTAGGTTTTGAACTTTCCAGACCATACCTACATTGTGTGACTTAATTCCTTAAAATCAATCTCTCTCTTTCTCCGTGTATGTGTGTGTGTGTGTTTGTGTGTTTTCTGCACTTCTGGAGAACTCTAATATGGGGGAATTCACAGATACAAGGGTAGACCAAACAAGTGACTGAAAAAACAGGAATCAAGCAATTCTAAAAGGTCTAGTCACAGCAACTGCTCAAGTACCACAGCTTGAATGAGTAAACTCCAAGTGATGTCAGTTTTATATCACTTAGTTCATACTTTAAGTTTCAAAATACAGTTGTTCAGTTAGCTTAATGTGGGTCAAATGCCTAACTTGGACCAGAGAAGCATAGGCGCTTTTAAAAATAGCCTACCAGGGTGTATCCAATGAGGAAGAAGTAACACTTCAAAAGAAAATGAGGATGATACTATTACTAAAAGACTGTGGCGTGAAGCATACTAGAGTACTAAAAACATTAATTTTTTTACCACATTTTCATACAAGATTTTACATGCAATTTTGGAAGGAACTCTCTAAAGTCTATACGTGTATTGTGGGATTCTTGCCCACCACCAAGCAAAGAACCCGTAGTCTAATCATAACTACTGTATGTTCTTGATTCTCACTGCACTGAATGCATAGACTACTGGATTATTCCAGAAAAGCGGGGCGGGAGGGGGAGTGGAAACTTGGATTCTCTGCCTCCTCCTACCTCTTCCTGACTAAAGAGATTGGGTGGCTTACACTATCAGGAAGAAGAAAAAAAGCAAGGCCTGGACAAGAAGATCTGTATTTGAATCTGCATTCCTATCAACTGCAAACCAAGATACCCTCAGCTTGAGACCCCCTTTGAGCGTGATGTCCTTATCCTTAAACATCCCTGCTTGCCTCAGCAGATATTGTGAGGTTCATGTAATTATCCCAGAACATATTTTGTAACCTATAAAGCTATGAACAAATTTTATATGTACATCTGTATATCTACATACATGGATCAATAGATCCATCACTATAGATACATAGATACATAGACAGTATGTGAGTAATTATTAAGCCTGGTTAACAATAAAAACATCTGAGAATCTTTTTAAAATTCAGATTCTTAAGTTCCTTCCCAGACCTACTAAATCAAAATTTCCAGGGGTGGGAATACATATGTATGCATATATATATATAGCATATTATTCTCAAAAAAATAAGCTAGATTTGGTTTACTAACCACATCTAAAACCAGAATTATTTACAGTGATCTGTTTTTTATTGATTCTGATCAAAGTCAGTATTACTACTTATGGGATTATAGAGGTTTTGGATAAAGAAATATATTACTAACTTATTCCATATTATAATATATAGCTGCTTATATATGGTTAGAGGATCCAACAGCCCCACTAAGAAATAGTATAGCAGTAACTTGCTTAGAACAAATTCCACTCTCATTTATATGCTCAGAACCATTAAAGTGAGATTTTATAGCTCATGATCATTTTAAGTACCATGGATTTACGAGTATGGCTGTTTCTACAGTTTCAAAAACTTTGCAAGGAAGTCTATAGCTTCCTGCAGTCCTTTAATGTGGAGATGATGTAATGTATTCTTCAGTGGGGGAAAAGTGAGAGAAATTAAGAAGAATGGAAAATACAGTGTAATCCTGCCAGGCTTTGCAATAACATTTTCTTTAACATCTGTTTTGTCTTTATCATTAAGGTATGAGAATTATCTTTTCTCGTCAACTTTCCCTCTGAGGAGAAAGAAATTTCACCAAGTATTTGAAAATAAAGACAGAGGAGACCTTCCATAAATACCTTAAGTTTCTTTAGTCTTCTCCAATCTTGGCTTTGCACTGTTTTATACTAGATCTTAATAGTGTCCTCATGCTGTGTCACTTTCTTAAAAATATTAACTCATAACATATGCCATGGATAGCATGACAGAAGTCCCACCATCTTTGTTGAGGTGAGTACTAAGTTTCCTTCCTGAGGGTGATGTTGACTTTAGTTCTATTTTCATGAGACAACAAAGCTCAGTGCTTAGCCAGACCCTTTCTCATTTGACTGCCTCCAAAGGGAAGTACAAATTGCTTCCTTGCTGACATCTTCTGGACAGAGGACCATTTTATAGATGGCAAAATAAAGTCAGGAACACCGGTGGTCAGGATATTAAACCTTGAGTTAGTCAATAAAAATATTTCAAGTTCTAACATTCTAAACCAAATGGATTAAAATGTTAAGTAAGAAGGGAATATACCTCCTTGCATCAACAGGATATCTTTTCTTACATGTTTAGGTGCAAATGATCATCCCCCGAGCTTTCCCATGCAGTTCAAGAGCCCCCTCATCACAAGTTAGGAAGTGTAGCCTTTCTTCCAGCTAAGTATAGCTCCCTCAAATGTTCAAAAAGCCCCCAGACTGCTTTTTAGAGTCAAAAGTTCCAACCAATCTACTCTCAAATCACACTGAAACTAGAACTCATGGAAGTTCCTTGGTGGCTGGTGAGATCTCCACAGTAAGGAAGGTTGGATTTCTCCAGCAGTTAACATAATGAGACTTTGTCCACCCTCATATAAACAGCCTGATTGCCTGGCATATTACTGATTGCTGCTGCTGCTACTATTCAGGCTACAGCTCAAATAGGATTGCTTCTCACTTTGTTGGTAGAGAGCTGAAGCTGGAGAATTCTACCACAGCTACTGGAAGCAGGTTGTGGTCCTAAATTTTAGCCTGCCTCCAAATGACTTGGAGGACTTTTTGAAATATGAATTGCTAATCTCCACTTTTAGAGATCTTAATTCAATAGGCCTAGAGTGGTCCTAAGAACACACATTTCTAACAAGTTTCCAGAACAACACTTAGAAGAAGATATGCTCTGTCTAAAGAAATGCGCCCTTTGTTCCTGCTGCTACTGTTCTAAGGACATAAATAGACCCTGTTCGTCCAACCAAAGCAAGAGAGGTGGACAGAAGCACCCCTGGAGTGGAGCCACCTGGCTGAACTACACTGGCCCATACAGTGAGAGAGGAATATCCTTCTCTGGCCTGGGTTCCTGGCCTTGGAGTTCTTAGAATCAGCCATTCAGACACCTCCCCAGGACTCAAGTCTGCTACCTGTATGTAGGTAGATAGGTTCTCATGTCTACTGCCTCACAGACCCCAGAAAAATCATTGTCACTTAACTATCTCGCTTTTGACCTAGTCAACTCTATGTTTATGGTAATATGTCTCATAATTTTATCATTGAAGTTTGCCATTCACTTACTCAAGACCAACTTGGCTACCTGGATACATTTATATGAATTGAATATGATGGCATCACAATCTATTCTGGCCTAGAGCCTAACTCAATTGAGTTCCTAATCCAATTTAGTTCACTCTTGTCTTAGCAACCTCCAAACTCCATAGTTGAGGTACCAGAAAGAGACCAAGTGTGACTAAAGGCTATTAATAGATTTTTATTATTCTAGGTGATAAACTCTAGTTAATAAACATGCTGCATTTTTGTAAATAATGTGCACATGCAGACACATACACACAAAAAAATTATAGATTCTATACCAAATCAATGAAAAAATATAAGGTTTTCTTTTGTGATGAATTGCTGTACACCTTGGCAGTTCCCTGTATAATGGTGGATTGAGCATTAAGTTACTCAACAAATCAGTAGTTGTCAATTACACTGTACAACATATCTCCAACTCCCAACCTTGTAGTGAGTACTGCAATGTTAGTATAACATGGTCATAATTATCAAGTAGGTAAGTAGACAGGTCTATCTTTTTATGATTATTGACCTTTGCTATTTCAACATCAAATTCTATTATACATGCATCCTTAATAGGCTCAAAAATAAATATTAATAATAATAACAAAAGCCTTACACTCCAGCCAACACTTCCCTATTTGATATGTATGGAGTTTTAAATGTGTAACAATGGCAAAAATTTGCTCAAGATTATTCACTAGCAATGTTTACTCTGAAAAGTGCCTTAAGGGTATTCTCAGTATAAAGGATATTATTTTTCATATCCTATTAAATATTATTTTATATTCCTATCATTAATCTAATAGCTAGAACACTTTCTGGTATAGTTTACAGTATAAAACAATGACTCATCTGTATCTTTCCCAAATAAAAAGTAGTGAGGTAGCAAATAAAAAATTAAAAGATTTATTTCTTGCAGATAAAAATCATATTTGTGTTTAATAATTTAAATATTATAAACACAACACTAAAATGTTATTAATTTTTAAAGTTTCTTCTTCCTATCTGTTTTTCTTCGTATTTTACATTGCAAAGTATAAGTTTTGATGTTGCTTTCATCCTATTGTACAAGAAGCACAAATTATACATGGGCTATACATTTATGATTTTTTTTTCTTCTGGAAAATATAACAAATAGTTAAATGCAAAAAAATAACAAGGTATAGTTTAGTGAAATTTCACAAGGGGAAGACCTGTGCAGGTGTAACCCAGGTCAATAGACACTAGGAGGAAGGGGCTTTGTTTTTTCTATAGAAACTATCAAGGCCCCAAAAGTCTTCCCTGCACCCATCCACTTCCAAATACTAAACTTCCGTCCCTCCAGAGATAATACAGTTGTCCTTTTGTTTCTGCACAGCATTGATTCCAGAATCCTTTGCAGATATGAAAATCCAGGGATGCTGCAGTCTATTATATAAAATAGCATAGCATTTGCAGATAACCTATGCACATCCTCCTGAATGCCTGAAATCATCTCTAGATTATAGTGCCTGCTACAATGGAAATACCATGGAAATAATTGATACTGTATTGTTTAGGGAATAACAATAAGGAAGAAAGTCTGTATATGTTCAGTACAATTTTTTCAAAATATTTTTGATCCATAATTCCTTGAATCTGCATGTGTTGAACCTGTGGATAGGGAGAGCTGACTATACCTGTTCTGACTTATATAGTAATTAGCACCTTCCTTACTTGTTTTCAGAATTGCCACCTAGGCTTGCACATACACACCCCAGCCTCCCTTACAGTTCAAATTTGTCTCTTTTGATTTTATACAAATGGAATTACACATCATGCATTCTGTTGTGCCTGGCTTCTTTCACTTCACCTGTGTTGTTGAGATTCATCCATGATGAGTCAATAGATTTAATTCACTCATTTTCATTGCTGTATTCTATTGTATAAAATTATACAAGTTATGCATGCATTCTATTATTGATGGATAATTGGATGGCACTACGGATTGAGTGTATAAAACTAAGACACTGTCGGTGTCTGGAGCAGTAAGTTTTTTTAGTAAATCAACAGCAGTCAGAAATATGGTGCAACACATCCCAACTCCACATCCTCCATTTTGAGCACTGTGATATTGGCACAGACATGAGCATCACTACTAAGCAGAAAGTTCTTGTACATAATTCTTGGCACACTCTTGCAGGCATTTCTGCTGAGTAGGTGCCTGGGTGAGGAATTCCTGAGTCACAGAGCATTTGTGCCTTCAACTTTCCATAGATCATACCAAAATGTAGTGTTAATGTATGCTCTTGCCAACATCCAATAAGTACCCCATCACTCTTCATCCAGGTCTCACCTCCAGTTGTGTCTTTTTTGGGCATCCTTTCCTGGCCATTCTAAACAACCCCACCTTCCACCATCCTCTTATTCTTTAGTGCACTACTCTGATTTATTTTCGTTGAGGTCCTTCTCATTAACTGAAATCATCTTATTTGGTTCTGAGCTCCTCCACTGAAAGGTAAGCCCCATGAGAGCAGGGACTTCCTCTTGCCCATGACTGGAACACAACAGACTCTTGATAAATATTTGCCAAGCAAACAGTCGGGAACTTCCTCTACATAGTAAATATTCACAATTATGCCAGTGGGAAAGACTTTACAGAATATAAACTTTGAATCTCTTCTTGTAAGGAGCCATACTTTTTTGAATGGGAGTTTGATGATCCGTGTAATGTGTTTAACAGCTAATAGTCAGAAAAATAATTATCCATTTAGATTTTCCCATAATGTGACCATCATGACACATGTTGAGTAATTTTTCCTGTCTTGTGAACACAGGAAGCACAAGCATTTCATATCCACTGTGAGAGAACAGGTGCCTGTAAATCAAGACTTCTTGTTTTTTAAAGTGCAGCCCATAATAATCAATTGACATGCCTGCTATAAATAATAATGAATGGTTTCTCAAAGAATCCAGCATGTAATTGATGCTCTGGTCTGAAGAAGCTCTAGTCCTGTGCTTTTTTTTTTTTTTTTTTTTCTATCTATGGAATCTTTCAACCAACTTTATTGTCTTGCTTTCAGCCAGCACTTGAAATAAAGATTCATGAATCTTTATTATGCGTCCAACCTCTCTGGAATAGAGAAGTAGCAGTGTGTGACTCCTGGAATCTGCTCAGCCCTGTCTTTGCATTTCTGCCATAAGATCACGGTGACAGACACCTAGTGAGGAAGCAGGATGTCAGTTCCCTGAAGGACCAGAGACAACCCCAAGTGAATCCAAATACTTGAGGAAGGCAATGATGTATTAGACTCTATTTCACAATAGGCTACCCCCTCAAAGCCCCATATCACCCACTTCTCATATGGCAATATACTGGAGGGGGGATGTTCAATGTTACAATTTCTTTATTGGTCCATAATTCATTCCTTCCTTCCTTCCTTCCTCCCTCCCTCCCTCCCTCCCTACTTCCTTTCCTTCTTTCCTTTCTTCCTTCCTTCCTTCCTTCCTTCCTTCCTTCCTTCCTATCTTTATTTATTTCTTCTTAAAGAAATCTGACCATATGACCCTACTAACCTGGCAACAATTAACTGGACCAGGGATGAATGCCTGACTCAAAGCTGGCAGGGGCCTGTGAAATGGCAGAGGCCTCTGTCAGTGAGGTTACTCAACGTGGGAATATGACCAACTAGTGTTCTCTCTTAGGGAGTTTAAATGCAGGAAACAGAAGAAAGTGGGAGGAAAGCAAGGGAAATATGATGAAATATGTGGTTTTAAGTATAAAACTCAGGATATATGTATCATGATTTTATTTCTTCTATAATCCTGCAAATATTAAAATTATTCATGAGGATAGAAAATGAAAACAAACAAAAGCTATGAGAATTATCTTATGCAGAGATCTACTAATCTATGATTAAAAACCTGTCTGTGCACCAACTTCTACACAGGCAACAACAAAATCATCGGTTGGGAGAAAAGGCAGAGCAGACAGAAATCCAATAGAAAAGGCAGAGAGCGTAAGCCACAAGGCAGCAGAGACTGCACAACAAGGCAAACAGAGGAAAGCAAAAATCAGGAGATAACTAGTAAGAGAGTCAAGAAAGGCAACTGTGAGCACTGAAGAGGTTGTGATTAGAATAAAAAGCAATCATTATAGGCATGAGATATTAAAATAAGTAATAATATTGCCAAAGACACAAAAACTATCACTAAAAGTACACTGAATCACAAAAAGCTCTTCTAGTTTTTTATAAGACCTGCTTGTGTGACTGTAGTGTTTATGGGTCTTTCTATGATTAAAATTTTGATATGTGTAGCCAAGCCCAGCAGCACATGCCTGTAATCCTAGTACTTGGGAGGCTGAGATAAGAGGATTGCAGGTTTGAGGCCAGTCTCAACAATATAGTGAGGCTATAAGTAATTTAGTGAGATCCTGTTTCAAAATAAAAAATAAAATAGGTCTTTGGTGTAACTCAAAGGTAGACTGTCCCTGGGTTCAATCCCCAGTACCACAAAATGTAAAGATTTGGTATGTATAAAATCATCTAAGATTTGAATTAAAAATCTACTATGTCCAATCTCAGTTTCTGATCTGGTAGACTCGAAGCATGACCTAGGAATCTTCATTTTATGTATCTGAGCTTGATATTCCAATAAATAATCTCTTAAGAAACATTAGTTGAAAATATCCTGAGGCTGTATATATTTCTTGAAAATGGAAAGAAAAAAATCTGTCTAATATAGATCCCATATGTGACTTCAGTTTTACAGGCATAGCTCAGAGTTGGAGCATCCAGGACACATGGCTATATTGGTTTTATAATTATCTTCACATTAAATATGACTTCTAAAAATGCTATATTTTAAATATTTAGAAATAAAAGTCGCTCCTATCTTGTTCCCAGTAGACTATAACAGGCTAGTGTTTCCCTGTTCCTTGAAAAACCTGCTCCAATCAAACTCATTGATTCCCCAAAGTCCCAAATTCTGTTCGTGCCTGAACTCATCTATCCGTACATATTCTTGCATAGCAGAATAGTGAGGGAGGAGCCCTAATGTAGGCTCATAGGAATATTGGGACTATATTGAGTTCTACAAAGCTGAGTTGGGGTGTTGGAATGGAAACTAGAACTACTTGCTAGAGACAGTCTAACCAAGAATCAAGAAAATAGCCAAGTCAAAGTCCACCGATGAATACCAAATTTTAAGAATGGAGATATCAAATCCAAGAACCAATGCAAAGGCCAGAGACAGAAATCAAGGCCTGGGTCTCACAATTAGGATAGAGCAGACAGAATTAGGGTCCATGTGAGAATGCACTGGGCTGTTTCAGGTCAAATGGCATGAATGTCATTGTTTGGTTGTGGCTTAAATTCATGGGCTGGTTGGTGCCTTGTGAATGGATGATTCATGCCAGCCTAAAGGCCCTCGTGAATCAACCCTTCTCCTAACAACTCCTGTATAATTCTGAAATCCATGTAGGATGAGAAATTTTCAGAGATAGACTTGGGCAGAACTTTATGCCCTTTAGTAGATATCATCTACTTATGGATTGACTTCTCAATATTTTTATTTGTAAAATGGAAATTATAAGAGTACCTAATCTTAAATTAATAAGGATTAGAAGGACTAACACACAAACTATGACAATATATAAATGCTTGGCACTTAGCCAGCACTAAAAAATTGTTGATTGCTGCCGCCACCATTGTTGTGGCTATATATCAGTGTTGTTATAATTAATTATTCATTATGAACAGTCACTTATTTTGATGTCTTTCTTCTTTGCTGGATCTCTCTCTCTCTCTCTCTCTCTCTCTCTCTCGTGTGTGTGTGTGTGTGTGTGTGTGTGTGTATGTGTGTGTGTGTGTGTGTTACTGAAGATTGAATCCAGGGGCATACAACCTCTGAGCTGCACCCCCAGCCCTATTTTATTTTTATTTTGAAACTAAGTTGATTAGAGTCTCACTATTTGTTGAGGCTGTCCTCAAACCTGTGATTCTTTTGTCTCAGCCTCCCAAGTACTGGGACTATAGGCACATGCCACCACGCCTGGCTTTGGCTGGATCTTTTGATACTGACTTCTTTCCTGGACCATATCACCTGCTGTGAGATGGCAGTTTCTCTCTAAGAGCTAAGTTTACAGATCAACTCCCTTTCAGCAATGAGCCTGGCTGATCCTGATGCTTGACCAACCTTCTACCGTTTCATGATCTTATCACCTGTCCCACCAGTAGCAAGTCATCACCACTCATGTGTCCAAATAATGCAAACTCCTTCTCCCTTTCCAGATAGTCTTGAAGGCCTAACTCAAATGCCTTCTTCATAAAGTTTTATATAACTTGAAGAATTCTCCCAGCTCTGTGCAATGCCTACTATATGTAGTTTGAATAATTAATCTCCCAATTAATCACTTACTTAGGGAAATCTTTTCAGCAAGTCTCTTGAATTGTTATTTAACTTGTGTATTATTATTTAATTTATAATACATCTGTCTTGTGTACTTAATAAAATAGGACCTTCCTTGATGATAGCAACCATGTCTTATTCATCTTTGTATGCCCCACAGCTAAGCACCATGCTTTGCACAGAGCTCAATAAATATATGTGATTTGATTTGAAATGCTTAGTTAGAGTACCATAAAAGACTACACAATTCCACATTCTGAGGAAGTCATTAAGATTTAAAGAGGCCATTAAGGACTAATCCAATAACTGAGAGGAGAGTAAATTGCTTACTTTTAGGCAGATGTGCTAACTTTCTGGGCCACTAAGGTTCCATTTAAGCAATTTACTAAGAGTAAATTACCAAATGGATCCAGGTATCTCAAAAAGGTTAATACCTGTTACTTCCTACTAAGAGGTGAGCTATGCCTTCCTTCCCTGCTCTGAGCAACCCCAGCCAAGTTCATCTATTTATTATATGGAGAATTATATTTAAGCAGAGTAACCATTTGGATTAACCTTGCACAGCTAAAGGAAGCAGTCCTGTAAACTATAAGAGTATGGTGCACTGCTGGCATCTGTTTTTTACTGACTTGCTATAATATTGATATCACTCTTCTTTCTTCCTACCTCATACTCAAAAATGCCCAATGCAACTTGAGAGAAAAAAGATTTTTAAAAAATCCAATTGCATCCACTGTTAATTGATGCTGGAATTGCACTCAACAGCAGGGACATAAAGATATTTAAAGCATGAAAACATGATATCAGCTTCTTGGAACTGCCATTCTAATTGAGTGAAGGGGTGGGAGGGAAGTGAAATAAGAAACACACAATCATGATAGGATGCGGTACATACTAGAACAGTGGTATCTGCAAGTGTTCTAGGAAGATAGAGGAGAGTGAAGAGTCCTGTGGTTTTGGGGGAGAAGTGAGAGCTTCAGATATGCAAGCTATGCCCTAAGGGGTTGTTCAGAGTTCACCAAGGGACACTGGAGAAGGAAAGGTGTTCCAAACAGCAAAACACACGCAATGAAACAGCTTGACTGGGAAGTGGCACGAATCATGGAACTACGGGATAGCTAAAGACCTTTAGAGGTACTTTAATCCAAGCCCTGAATGTTAAGTGATGCACATAGTCACACAACTGAGAATAGAAATACAAAGCTTGAACTTGCATCTGTCTGGCCTGTCAAATCTAGGGCTTTGGCTACCTTGATGAGTTGCATAAGTAGCTGAAGTTCAATGCAAAAAGGAAGCTTGGCAAGTGAATGCTGCTCCACCAGAAGTTCCCCATCATTTTTTCACTCACTCAACAAATCTTTGTTGTCATCAACTCTTTGCCAAGTACTCTGCTAAAAGATAGGAAACAAAGGCTGCAATAGTGACCAAGTCAGACATAAACCAGGACCTCAGAACTAACAAATTAATAGAGGGCATGCACCACTTAAACAAGCAGCTAGAAGCAGGTTTAAGTGTTGTGATGGAGCCAGTAGGGAATGTTGTGGGAGCACGAGGACTTGGGAGGAGCTTTGTCACAGAGAAGAATATTTTTTCACAGGCTAAAACCTGAAAGATTAGAAGGGGTTAGCAGTATTTCAAGAAGAGGTGACAGCACATGTAAAAGCTCAAAGGAAACAAAGATAAAAAAATAAGAGTGCATTGTGCATAAGGAGAATTAAAATTTCAGTGTCACTGACTGCCCTCTCCCCTATGAATCCCTTAGTCAACTCCCACTTATCATACAAGTTGCAAATGACACATCACTGCCTCCCTTTCCTGACACTCTCAAAACCAGGTCCCCTTAGCACTGTGGGTTTCTCCTCATTGTAAACTGCAATCATTGATTCATTACCTGACTTTCCTGCCCAACTGTAAGCTTATCAGGTCAGATATGACATCCTGGATAGCCGTGGCATCTCCAATAACTCATTAAAGTCTTGCATTAGCACACATGGGAGTTAATGCATGTACATTGTGGTAGACTGAAATATGCTTCCCAAAGAGATGCAAGTCCTAATCCCTGGAACCAGTAAATGTTCCCTTGTGGGGAGAACAAAAGGGATCATTGTAGATGTAACTTCATTAAGGATTTTGAGATGGGCCCTAAATGTGATCACAAGTGTCCTTATAAGAGTAAGAAATGGAGGAAGACTCCATTACAAACAGAAGAGAAGAAAGCCATATCACCACAGAGGTAAAGGCTGCGGTGATGCAGCCACAAGCCAAAGAATACCAGGAGCTCCCAGGAGCTAGAAGAGGTGAGGAAGGACTCTTTCCCAGATGCTCCAGAGGAAGCATAGCCCTGCCAACGCCTTGATGCCAGCTTGGTGATGTTAATTTCAGACTCCTGGCTTCCAAACCATGAGAAGAAATTGTTGTCGTTTTAAGCCACCAAATGTTGAGGTGATTTGTTACAGCAGCCACAGAAAACTAATTCAAGCATGGATATACATCTTTTCCCATAGGATTGTTTTGGGTTTTTTTTTTTTTAGCATTAAGTCTTTTGATTGTATTCCTAAAAGGGGAGTTGCAGATGAAAACATATGACCCTTTTTTTAAAGCTTAATGAAAAAATACTTTATCTTATTCTATTGTTTGCCATTTTTTAGGCAGGATTTGAGTTTCTACACTTTTTTAGAAAGAGGTTGGGTAAAACTTTTATCCACAAAATGATGATCTATTCCTTGGCACTTTTTTCTTTTGCTTCTGAATTTAGGAAGTCCCCCATCCTGTTCTAGAAAAAAAGCCACAAAGAGAAAATTCTATTTTCTTTTTGCTTATCTATGGCTTGTTTTAACTCTTTTCCAGCCTTAAATTTACTTTTGTGTATAGTGCAGATTAAAGAACAAAATTGATTATTTTCATGATGCACCAAAGCAATTGTTGCACCATTTGTTGAATAATTTGTTCTTCCTGCTTCAACATGTCTCTTTTATTATATATTGAAATCTCATATACGTAACATCTGTCTGGTCTATATATTATGTTTCTCTGATCTGATTGTCTATGTTGCATCTTACAGTTTTTAATATCGAATCTTAAAATTTGTTTTCAAACACACTACTTTTTTGAAATATCTCTTAGCATTTTTAATCTTCCATAATTTTGCAAAAATTGTTTTAAAAGTTTTATAAGCCTAGCATCATGGGAGACTGAGACAGGAGGATTATAGGTTCAAAGCCAACCTCAGCAACTTAGTAAGGCTCTCAGCAATTTAGCAAGACACTGTGTAGCTTAGAGGTAGAATGCCCCTGGGTTCAATCTCCAGCACTACACACACAAAAAAATGAGTGTTATATTCTTTTAAGACAAATTTATCTATAGCTTTCCCCATACTAGAAGACGTAGTAACATATACATGGTAAATGGTTATAAATAGTAGCTATTATGAATATTGTAAAGAACAACTTTTTTTTTTTTTTTTTTTTTTTTGCAGTACTGGGGATTGAACTCAGGGGCATTCTACCTCTGAGCTACACTCCCAGTCCTATTTTTTATTCTTTATTTTGAAACCAAGTCTCACTAAGTTGCGGAGTGCCTCACTAGGTAGCTGAGGCTGGCCGCGAACCCGGATCCTCCGGTCTCAGCCTCCCAAATGCTGGGATTACAAGTGTGTGCCACCACACCCGGCGTAAAGAACAACTTTTAAAAACACATTTTTAGTCTATTTGGTTTCTGTGCTATATAGGGCAGTTTTTCACTTTGCCAATTAGGATACAACAAAGTCTAAGAATTTTAGCCAGCTTTCTTTTAATACAGACACACACACACACACACACACACACACACGGCAAACAGTATCTGTTTTAAAAGACTTTAAAATATATGAGTAGAGAATGGTTGTTCTCATTAACCCAGAGTATCTTACAGAGAACTCTTCAAGTCTTTAACTTGCTGAGTTGTATTTGATTTGTAAGCCCCCAAACACAGATGAACGTCAGCAAAAACTAGGTGATAGTGAGTTTTGACTGGTGTGTGAAACCACTCACTCTACATGTTAGTAAACATCCTGTTGTATGTTCCAAAATATAGCAGCACAGCATTGCTTATTAAAATTAGCTGATCTAATATCTCCTTTTAATCTCTTGCCACACACAAACAAAGCCAATCCTTAGGGACCACCTATTTATGCATTTAAATGTTCTTTATTCTACGTCTATTTGTGTCTTCTATGAGCTAAGTGCTGGGAATACAAAAATTAATAAGACACTGCCTCAGCCTTTAAGAAATTCAGACATAATAAGGGAAGCAGACAAGTAAACAACCAGGATGGAACCCTGAGGTAATGGCTGGCTGCCTTCAAATGAGATTAGAACAAGTTTTTATCTTGAGGTTAAGGCAAAGTAGAAACCACAGAAATCCCTCCCCATCACCCTGTCCTGTTTACTTTGAAATAACAACTGACACTTCCTATAATGACAGCACAATGAGATGAAAATTGCAGTAATAGATTATGGGAGATATCCACAGAGAAGACAGTATTCAAACTCTTCCATGAAGAAAACAGGCGAGTTGGACACAGTAGTACACACCTGTAATCCCAATACTTGGGAGGCCAAGACAGGAAGATCTGAAGATCTCACGTTCGAGGCCAGCATGTTATTTTATGACATCTAAATTTATCTCTATAGGATTTGGGGATGAGACACATACCCAACTGCTTACTTGTCATCTCCATTTTGATGGGTCATATACATCTGATTTAACGTATCCAAGAAAAATCTTTTGCTTTATCCCCATTCCCATCTCCCCAGATTGGTCTTTTCCTAGTGGTCCCAACCATGGTAAAGGAGCACTCAGATATACTGGAAAAAAAAAAGTTTAAGTCAACTCTAGTCTTTTCCCACATCCATAATTGTTCTACATCTAGTACACCAGTCACTCCTACCTCCAAAATGTACAGTGCGTTGAACACCTTCTGCTTCAGTCTACCTTCACTGCCACTACTGAGCACCATCATTTCTCATGGGTACTAATTCATTCAACACCCAGCTGGTCCCTCTGCTTCTAGTGTGTCCCTCTCTAATCTAGTCTTCCAGCAAAGTACTCTTCGAAAATATATAAGGAGTTCTCCATCCTGTGAGACAGCTGTAGTGAAAAGGCTGCTCTCTGAAAGACAGGAAGTGAGCATTCACCAGAGCCCGACTCTGCTGACATCCTGATCTTGACTTGTAGCCTCTAGAGCTATGAGAAAGAAACTTGTGTTGTTCAGGTCTAGAGAGAGACAGAGAGAGAGAGAGAGAGAGAGAGAGAGAGAGAGAGAGAGAGAGAGAGAGAGAGAGAGAGAGAGATTTATGTATCTCTCTCTGTATTCAAGAAAAAAATACTTAGAATAGAATCCAAACTCAGCAAAGCTCCACATAACCTGACCTCAATCTTTTCTATTAACCCATCAGCCCCTTGCTCCCTGATCTCCAGTCACGCTGGCATTGTTCTTCCTACTATTGCTAGACCCTGCAGGACTCTACTGTTCCCTCTTCTAGGAATATTATTTCCTTGATTATTTGTATGACTACTTTTTCATCTTCTCTTTTGAATGTTATTTTCCTACAGAGGTATTCCCTGGCCTCCCTAAGAAAGCCTCCCTCTACACGTATTTTATCCTCTACCACTGACCATGTTTATTTTGTAGCATCTTATAACATAAATTATAATTATTTTGTTCATGTTTTGTTTACTTATTTTTCTCCACCTCCTCTACTAGAATGTAAGCTCCACAAGGACAGAAGCCACATCTGATTGCCCATTGCTGTGCTTTCAGGACCAAACACAGGGCCTGGCACAGGGTAGTGCCAAATAAAATTCCTGGGAAGGAAGGAATGAAGGCAAGAAGAGAGGGAGGGAGGGTGAAGGGAGGGGAGGAGAAGGAAAGTGGAGAGAAGAAACTGAGGGAAGAAAGGAGGAAAAAAAAGAGAAGGAAAGAAAGAAGAGACAGATTATAGGTAACCAGAAATCAACATTTCATGAAAACATCAGAACATATTATATAAGGAGAGTAGCTTCTGCTTTTGTTGTTCATCGAATCAGAAGAACTTCTGTAAGCAGACATTTGGGATTTGCCTTGTGACACCAACACTCATACAACGGAGAGAATTAAAGCTGGTAATTAAGGCTGGCAATCAGGGTTTTTCAGCTCTTGTAGACTTAATAACCCTTAATTTGCAAATGCTTGTGCCAGAAAGACTGCATCTTCGAAAAAATCAAAAACATGAAAACATAACTAATAAACAAGCACCCTATGTTTGATTAAATATCAGAGGAAGAATGAAAACCTGAAGCAAAACATTCAAATGATTCAGTATGTCTTAATGAAACAATAAGGAAAACATGGGCTGGAATGCCTTCAAGGAGACTTTGGAGCAGGTTTGGAAGAACTATGGCTCCTGCCTCCACATCTCAAAGGAGAAAGTACCTTTATTACCCAAGCTCAACCTCTCTGCCTGGGTCCCCAAATCCATTTCTTTCTATCTCTTCTGGTCCCCTGCTTCAAAGGCACTGCTTTTTTGGTTTGTTTTGTTTTGTTTTTGTGGTGCTGGGGATTGAATTCAGGGCCATTTCTACCTACAACCTATAACCCCAGCCTGATTTTTTTTTTTTTTTTTTTTTTGTGGTACTGGGGATTGAACTCAGGGGCATTCTACCTCCGAGCTATACCCCCAGCCCTATTTTTTATTCTTTATTTTGAAACCGAGTCTCACTTAGTTGCGGAGTGCCTCACTAGGTAGCTGAGGCTGGCCTCGAACCCGGATCCTCCGGTCTCAGCCTCCCGAATGCTGGGATTACAAGCGTG
>PVLC010012577.1:6494-44030 GCA_004027655.1 Graphiurus murinus
GTACTGGGGATTGAACTCAGGGGCATTCTACCTCCGAGCTACACCCCCAGCCCTATTTTTTATTCTTTATTTTGAAACCGAGTCTCACTAAGTTGCGGAGTGCCTCACTAGGTAGCTGAGGCTGGCCGCGAACCCGGATCCTCCGGTCTCAGCCTCCCGAATGCTGGGATTACAAGCATGCGCCACCACGCCCGGCTCATACCGGTTTTGAAGGCAGGGTTTGGGCAAGTGGTCTAAACACCTCCGGCTTGGAGTTCTTTGTGCTTTACCTGTGACTCTGAGCACCCAGGATCCCCCTAAAAGTTACAGGAGGACCTGGGAGTCCCCTTTCCTTGTAGGAGCTGCGGGTGGGTGGGGGGGTCCGAGGCTGCCTGCGCAGAAGTTCATGGGGGAGGGAGGGGTTAAGTTAGCAGAGGGCTTGCCTGAGCCGCAGATGAGAATTCAAGTCCCAGCCATGCTGGGTGACCTTGGGCCAGTTGCTTAACGTCTCTGAGCCTCCATATTCTCCTGTGTGCCATGATAACAGTACCTACCTCGCGAGATTGTTGGGGATGAGCCGTGGGTCGGGCACACACTGGGCGCTCAGGGAACCCGCTGCTATAATTACTCTCACGGGGCGGGGGCGGGGTGCGGGGCGCGGAGCCAGGCCTATATTTAGCCTCCAAGGGGAGGGGGTGGCGGAGACAAAGCCCGGGCGCCCAGGGGCGGAGCCGAGGCTGGACCAGCGGCCTCCCCGCGTCCCCGCCCTCCCCGCCGGGGGTCACCTTGGCTGGGGCGGAGGCCACGGGCTAGTCTGGCGGGACCCGCCGTGTCCCCAGCGGCCGCAGGGCCTGCCCAGCCTTGGTGCCCACGATGGCCCGGGGAGGAGGCCGCGGCCTGCGCAGGCACCGCGGGGCGCTCGGCCCTCCCGCCTCTCCCAGCCCGGCCGAGGAGGGGCTGCGCCGGCCCCCACACCACCAGCACAGGGGACTTGACCTTGGGTGGGGGGGCGAGGCGGGACGCTAGTTCGGCCAGTCCCCGCCCCCCAGGTCGGCGGATGAGTGTCCAGCCACAAATAGCGCGGCGGCGGAATCAGTGAGTCACTGAGGCTGCAAATACCGCAGTTCCCTCCAACCCTGTCCGGAGGAGTGCCCGCTACTCCGATTTCAGCGGCGCCTGGAGGTGTGCAGGGCAGGGGTCCCTCCAGAGGGCCCCCGGGCTTCCTGAGCCAGCCAGCTCCCCACCTGCCCCAGGCCCCAGGCTCTAGCCGGCTGGGCCTGCGGGGCTGTGTGACCTTGGGGCATTCACTCGGCCTCTCTGGGCCTCAGAGCCCCCCATCACGTAGAAGGGCTCTGAGAGGGCAGGTGACCTGGTGCTGCTTCCTGCACACCTTGGCGACTTTGCCTGGCACAGTGCCAGGCAGGTGCAGGGCTTGTGTATAGTCTCAGGAAGGTAAATCAATCTCTCTCTCTCTCCCTCCCGCCTGGAGATCAAACCTAGGGGTAGTCTACCTCTAAGCTACACCCCCCAGCCCTATTTTATTTTGAAACAGGGTCTCGCTAAGTTGACGGTGAACCTGTAATCCTCCTGTCTCAGCCTCCCAAGCGCTGGGATTACAAGTGTGCACCACTGGGCTAGTAATTGTCTCCTGAATGAAAGAATGGAGGGAAAAGAAAACAGCAGTTGGGGAACGGAGCACTGTGAAGTTGTGTGTGTGTGTGTGTGTCACTGGTGCTTGAACCCAGAGGCATTCTACCTTTGAGCTACACCCCCAGCCCGATTTTATTTCTTATTTGGAAACAGGGTCTCACTAGGTTGAAAAGAGTCTCACTGCTTGCTGAGGCTGTCCTCAAACCTAGGATCCTCCTGTCTCAGCCTCCCAAGTACTGGGATTACAGGTGTGTGCTGCCACGCCTGGTTCTGCTTCCAGGTTTTTCACTGAAATAATCCTGGGATTCCTGCGGGTGGGTTTGGGAAGCCAGAGGCATCCCGGGCTCACCCATATTTCAGTGTGGGCTTGAGCTTAAACTTGTCTGTTTATCCTGGGGTTCCCCAGCCCAAACCCAGGTTTGAGAACTTCAGGCGGGGGATCTCTGAAAGGCTGTGATACTGTCATTTATTCTGTGTACAGGTTACAGTGCCCAGACTTTCCCACAGCCCCCACTCCAGCCTCCCCCAGGTCCTGCCACGTGCCCTGGGGACCCCAACTAACTGTGAGGTTCCCTTCCCTCACCCTGCTTCAGTATGTGGGAGACTAAGCCAGAGGCAACGGGGGCAGCTGAGGTTCCCCAGGGTCAAGACTGATGGGGGTCCCTGCCCTAGATTGGGGACCAGGAGAGAACTGGCGGGAAGCTCTAGATCCCGCTCCCCAGCAGGAGGAAGTAGGTGGGATGCATAGCCCCAGGGATGCAAAGTGAGAGGAATATTCCTCAATGCTGGGGTGTCCCCCCCGCCCCCCACAAGCAGCGGAGACATCCTGCATTCAGATCCAGCCTTCGATGACAAAGCCCAGCAGCTCAGAGACTCAGTTTCCCCGTGGGTGAAAATGGAGATATAAATCTAGCTCTAGAATGCTCTGAGTTTGGCCTCAACTGGTGGTTAATGCTGAGGGTTTGCAGGACAGCGATGTGTGTGTTACACATACCGGGTCTATAGATTCAGAGATGGAGACCGGGGAAGGCTGGCTGCAAGAAGTGGGGCTACTGCCTTGCATCCCCGCACCTGCGCCCACCTCCGGGGTCCTGTCTGCAGAAAGAAGAGCCACGCCTGGAGGCACAGCAGGTACTGGAGGGGAGGGGAGGGGAAGTTCCACCCTGTTATCACCCTCCAGCTGTATTGGAAAAACCCCACCTGTGTTTGGGCACACCGGGCCTGCCCTGGCACAGCTGGCTGGCTGGGCGCAGGTGGCGGGCAGCCTGCCATCTGGTTTGGGGCTTGCAGGGTGATGTGGCTACCTCCCTCCCACAGTTCCACCTGGATGGCCACCTTTGTTTATGACCTTCCCTTCCCCCCCTCCCTTGGCCAGGGGTACACCATCATCCGCGGTCCTCCTGCCCCTGCCCTGCAGAGACTCCACAGATCAAAGGATTTGTCTGTCTGTCTGTCTGTCCTGCAGATCATTTGCCCAGAGGCCCCCGCCTGTCCCCATCCTCTTTCCCAAAGTGGACTCTTTGAGATCCCCCTGTCCCCACCCAACATTCTATTCTGAATTAAGTTAGGGAGTCCATGGGTGAGGCAAGGGGGTCCCTGACCTGCCCTGGGCAGAGTGGGGGCGGGGTCTTCATTTGGAGAAGTGACCATTCTGAATTAAGTTAGGGAGTCCATGGGTGAGGCAAGGGGGTCCCTGACCTGCCCTGGGCAGAGTGGGGACGGGGTCTTCATTTGGAGAAGTGACCCACCTGGGGTCTGGGGGTGCCAGAGGCTGGAGCAAGCACTGAGACATCCTAGGGACTGTTGTCAGGGGCTTGGGGACACTGGGCTGGCAAGCCAGCCTGGGAGGAGGTGGGGGCGGGCAGGGGCCGGGGAGACCCTCAGATTTTTATCTCCGTCCGGAAGGTCTGTTGCACGTGCTCCGTGCGCGGATGGCGCCGGGCCCGGATGGTGAGGCTGCCGTCCTCCCGAAGGGCTGAGGTCACCGAGGTCGGGTCCACGTCCTCTGGCAGCTGGCACTTATGAGCGAAGGTGTTCATGACGGTGCCGTCAGCCGCCAGCTGGGGAAGGGTCGGTAGGTCAGGGCGGGCTGCCCCCAGCCAGCCGGGCCAGCATGCCGATGGCGCCAGCGTCGTGGGGAGGGGAGGGAGGTGGTGGCCAGGGCGGGGGCGGGCACAGAGGTACTGGTGAGCTCCAGGCATCCTGAGGGGGACCCCCGGCTGGGTGCAGGGGCCCTGGGCTTGTGAGAGCGGCCCGAGGCAGAGGGTAGGGCTCTGGGGCTCCCAGACATGCTGAGGACCCACCCGCCGGGACCAGCTGCCCCTCCCCCACAGCTCAGCCGGCACACAGTGTCCAGCGGAGCGCGGGGCGGCTGAGTCACCGTCAGGACAGCGGGGCTGGCACGTGTTGCCACCAGCTCACAATCCTGGCAGGGGTCCCCAGGAGTCCAGCCTGGTGCGCTGGGGAGGAAGCCAGCCGCCGGTGAGGGTCTGGAGGAGGCTGGGGCAGAGCCCCCTAGCAGGTCTCTGACTGTCCCGGCCACGCCTTCCTCAGAGGTAGAGGCCCCGAGCCTCCGGGGAGCTCGGACTCTGGGCCCCTGGTGACCCAGTAACCCCGAGACCCATGGGTAGGAAAGCGTATGGCTCAGAGAGAGTGACCCTGAACTGTAGGGCCTCTGCCCAGCCTCGCACTGGATTGGGGTCCCAGGATGAGGCCTGGGCCTCTGGCTCCAGGATGGGTAAGGCCGGAGGTGTGGCATGTGGGGATGCCCCTTCTCCCACTGCCGCCCCCCCCCCCCGCCGTCCTCACTCCATGAGGACCGCCACTGTGTCCCCCATCCCTCTCCCCCTCAGGTCCCCTCTGCCACATCCTGCCATCCCTCTCCCGTCCCCCAAGACCCCACAGGTGCTGAAAGCCAGACCTGGCAACCTGGGGCAGAGACAGGCATAAGGCGGTCCCTGGCCTGTGAGCTTTGGGGCAAGGTCTCCTGCTTGTCCCGGGGGAGGCCAGGAGGGGAAGGGACCCTGGCCGGGGTCTGAGGTCCCAGGATGGGGGAGGGGAATCGGGGACGCTGAGCGCAGGGCTGGCGTGGGGCCAGGCTCACCTTCTCCGCCCGCACCTCGATGTGGTTGTTGGAGGTGGTGACGATGATATCTTCGGGAGAGAAGTCCCTCACGTCCACCGCGAACTCGTAGGCGTCCCCGAGGGTCTTGATGTTGCCTGGGCCCCCGGGGCGAGCTGTGGGGAGGGTTGCCGCCGTGAGCTGGGCACGGGCGGGGCTCGTGTCTGCCCTTTTCTTTCCCCTGGGCTCCTTCCTGAGCCCCTCCTCACGCTTCCAGCCCACCGTTGCTGGGCCGGGGAGGGGTCTGGTTCAACGCCGCCGAGCATGCGAGTGCGTGCGCATGCGTGCGTGTACATGATGCGCAGTCTGTCGCAGCCCCACCCAGGCCGGTAGGCCAGGTGCCACCGGGTCCCCCTCCAGGCAGGTGCAGCCACGTGCGGCTCCTGGAGCCGGGTCTCACCCGCCGCCCACCCCGGCCACCACGGTTCCTGGGAGGCACACCTGTTTCCATGGCCACATCTGCCTCGTGGCCACGTGTGGCTGTGAGCTGCGTGTGCAGCGCCTATTCCTGGTAGGTGGGCGGCCCCTGCGTGTCCGGTGGTGCCCTGGAGTGATGTCCCCAACCTGTGCCTGTCCCCTCCCCGCAGAGCCCTGAGCACTTGCCTGGGAAGGCCAGGGGCTCCGAGTGGGGCCGCATGAAGCTGCCAAAGTCCTCGGAGAACATGCTCAGGGCCTTCTCCATGGGTGGGTCCTGGGCTGGGAGGGCACGGGAGGCCGAGGAGGAGGAAGAGGAGGAGGAATGGAAACTTCTCTCCGCTCTGAAGGAGGAGGAGGTCCGGTGGCTCATCCAGGGGCAGCACCGGGCCCTGTCCAGGGGGGCAGGAGCTGGACAGAAGAAGGGCACGGGCGCAGCCTCCAGGGAGTGTGCCGGCCCCGACCGCCGGCGCTTTATAAGGCCCGACTGGCCCTGGGCTCGGGGCCAGCCTCTTGTCTACTAGCTAAATTTAGGCCTCTTCATGGCCCAGAGGGGGCTGGACATCTTCTCCGGAGAACCGGCGCTGCTGACAGCCCCACGCAGGCAGGGCAGTCCGGAGGGCTGAGCTCACCGCCTGGCATTGCAGACAATCGCTCCAGTCCCCGGGGCCTCGGCGGGGTGGGGGTGGGGTGGGGAGAGAGCCTGTCTCCCCCCACACACACACTCGAGTCCTCTGCTGCTCCGGGACCTCATAGAGCTGGCATTTCCTTAGCACCTTGGGGAGGGCTCTCTAGGGACTGCGCCTCCCCCTTCAGATTCTGGTGCCCCATAGCTCGAGTCTCCCCCCCATCAAAGTGCAAACTCCTTGAGGACAGGGTGGGTGAGGACCCGCTGCTGGGAGGCAGAGAAAGCTCCATTTACAGCCTATCTCTTAGGAAAGGCTGACACCCCCCCAGGGGGTATAATGTGCAGCTGGCAGCTGACCCCCTGCCAACTCCTGCAGGACCAGGAGTCCATGACCCCCACCCCCACCCCTGCTCTGGGGACATTTGAGGGAAACTGGCAGCTTTCTTTGGTAACTGTCCTTAAAGATCCTGGAGTTTAAGTTCCTAGCCCTGTGTGCTCCATCTGGGTTCCGAGGAGGTGCTGGGTGGCCGGCAGCGGGATTTCAGTGAGAGGTAAAGGAGATTCCAGGGACAGAGTTCTGCAGTCATTCTAGCTGTGAGCCTTCCAGCACCGACACTCTGATCCCCAGCTCTCAAGGAGAAGGTATCATGCTGGGGATTGAACCCAGGGGTGCTCTACCTCTGAGCTCTTCCTCTAGCCCTTCTTATTTTGAAATGGAGTTTCCCTAAGGTGCAGAGGGCCTGGCTAAGTTGCTGAGGCTGGCCTTGAACCTGCGATCCTCCTGTCTCAGCCTCTCAAGTACTGGGAGTCAAGGTGTGCGCCGCCATCATGCCCATTCTAGAGACTGAGAAGAGAGCCTCACTCAAAGGGCGGAGCTGGACCCCTGCCAGCGGGCGGCAGAGCTGGAGTTGGAACCCAGCAGCGCTCAAGTCAAAGACCTTCTTGAACATAGGCATGTGGAGATAGGCTGGCCCAGAAGGCCCGAGAAGCCCCTCTCTGCCCACCCACTGCTCAGCGAGCTGCGACTTTTGTCACCTGGCCCAGGGAGCAGGAGCCAGGGGGAAGCCCTTTTGGGGAGTGTCTTTCTGCTCCCCTCCCCAAGCTTTCCTGCCCAGCTGGCTCACAGAGGCCCCAGTCCACACAGGGCCTGTCTGCGCCCACCCCTAGCACCTGGAAGTATGGCGGGCTCTTCCTGTTCAGAGACTTCTCTGCAGTGTCCCCTCTCCCCTATCCACCTGGGTGTTCCTCTCCATAAGATTGAGGGGCCCTGGAGAGGGGCCGGGCCTCCCAGAACCCAGCCTGGAGCTCCATCCCTCATCCCTGTGTCCGGGCTGTCTCTGGTGCAGTGGGATGGATAAGGGAAGGGGCACAGTGGTGGCTGGAGCTAGAGGGGTCTGTCACCCGCTGCGGAGATTCCTACCCGTCTCCGGCCCAGGTCATCTACCCTGGCCTGGGGGTTCTGGCAGGGCTGAGGGAAGTGGTGGGGCACCAAGGTGAGGTGGGGGCAGGTGGGGGGCCCAGGGGCCCGTCACCTGCCAGGAAACAGGAGCTGGTGGCTAAATGCAGATACACTGTCATGGTGCCGAGGACCTGAGTCATGGCTCCTGGATGTCAGATCCCTTCAGCACCCGCCCACCCTTCCTCCTCCACTCTCCATCCCCGAGGCGTCATCCACATAAATACTGAATGCTCTGGCTTCGGTGGTGGCCAGGAGGGACCGTAAAAGGTCATGGAGGTCATTTCCCTGACTCCAGGCATGCCGCCTCCTCGGATCACAGGGATAGGAGGAGTGTCGGAGATGATCCAGTCCCTTGAATCCGGGCAGCATCCCAACTGCCGGGGAGCTTTTCATAGACAACAGTTCCCCAAGAGTCTGATTAGGAGCCGGGCGTGGTGCCGCACTCCTGTAATCCCAGTACTTGGGAGGCTGAGACGGGAGGATCGCACGTTCAAGGACAGCCTCAGGAAGTAGTGAGACTCAAATTAATCTAGTGAGACCTTGTTTCTAAATAAAAAATAAAATAGGAGTGGGAATGTAGCCCAGAGGTAGAGTGCTCCTGAGTTCAATCCTCAGTACCAAAAAAAAAAAAGGTTCAGATTTAGGTCTTGGGAAGGACCAGCAGGAATCTGTCGCCCTCAGCACTCCACGCAGGCAGCCCAGCGGCCAGTTTCAGGAATCTCTGAGGGAGCTATGTGCTGGGCACTGCTTTAGGCCTGGGAGACTTGGATGGATGAGGCACAAGCAGAGCCCTGCTCTCCTCATTGGACAGAAGAGGAAACTGTGGTTCCGAGGGCTGGAGGAGTGGGGGTGCTGCTTCAGACCTCCCTGCAGCCAGGCTCTGGATGCCAAGAAGAGAGAGTTCGGGGGCTGGCGAGTGGGACAGTGGCTTTGGAGGGAGCTTGCCTGTACTCTGCATCCCCTTGCTGCCTCCTCTCGGTGTCCTGGAGCTCCCAGGGTCAGGGATTGCAGGGTTGGCTGTGGGCTTGTAGGGGCAGCTGCCTGAGACGCAGGAACTGGGGTTTGGAATGTCAACAGGACAGTCAGCTATCCTGTTGACAGTGGCCAAGGTGGGGGAGGCTCAGGGTGGTGGCCAGCAGCAAGACCCACCCCCTCCCCACAGTGGGAGTGACACTTCTGCTCCTATTGAAATCGGCTTGGCCTGGAGACATGCGTGGTGGCACACACCTAGCATCCTGGTACTTGGGAGGCTGAGACAGGAGGATGGCAGGCTTGTGGTGTCGGCTACTTAGTGAGACCCTATTTCAAAATAAAAAGTAAAGCTCTGCGTGGTGGTGCAGGCTTTGCCAGCAGGAGCTCTGCTCAGCCACCTGCTCTCTTTCTGCTCCACCCCCCACCCCAGGAGCGCTGCAGGAGGCTGAGGGGTCTGGGCCACACCATCTGCTGACCCTGGTGGTGGGGCCCCGCTCCCTCCTGCCCAGGCTGCTTGGCAGCGCTGCCCTGCAGGCTCAGTGGGCCCGGGCAGTTCTGGTTGGTTTGTCAAGGACATTCTTAATGGCCACTGTAAACCCCAGCCGGGTGGGGGAGGGGAGAATGTTGATTGGTGGATCACACACCTGTCCAGGTGCACGGGAGCTGGAAGCAAAGAGGTTCTGTTAGAGGAGGGCCAGTCGGGCCACCACCACGGAGAGGGCTGACAGGTGAGGCCGCTGCGGGGGGGGGGGGGGCACCAGCCTTTGGCCGTGATCCTCAGGGATCTCTTTCTGGGCCTGGGGCCTTCTGGCCTGCTGTGGCCTCAGCTGGGGGCGGGGGTGGCGCAGGCTGCTCAGGATGGGCTGGGGAGTCAGAGCCAGTGCATGGGACCCCCAGCCAGAGAGCGCAGTTCCTGAGTGCAGCTGTAGCTCAGAGCAGAAAAAACAGCCTAGCATCCCAGGAAGCGGGGAGAGGGACCAGGGAAGGGAGGGGGCTCTGACCAGGTCCTCGGGGACACGGAGGGGACACCAAGGAACCCCTTGCCCTGCACAGACACCCTCGGGGACAGAGCCTCCAAGATGAGGGCACAGACCTAAGTGTCCTCCTGACAACTTTACACACACACACACACACACAGGAGCGTTCCCTCCCTCCTTCCCTTCCTTCCTTCCTTCAACTTTCTTCCCACTGGGGATTAAACTTAGGGACATTATACATCCAAGGTACACGCCCAGTCCTATTTATTTATTTATTTAGAGTAGTATTGGGGATGAAACCCAGGGGAATTCTACCTGAGAGCTATACCCCCAGCAGTATTTTATTCTTTTATTTGGAAACAGGATCTCACTAAGTTGCAGATGGCCTCACTAAGTTGCTGGGGCTGGCTTTGAATCTGTGATCCTTCTGTCTCAGCCTCTCAAGTACTGGGTACAAGCGTGTGCCCCATGCCTAGCTTGCCTGCCTGCCTGCCTGCCTGCCTGCCTTCCTTCCTTCCTTCCTTCCTTCCTTCCTTCCTCCTTCCTTCTTTCTTTTTGCGGTACTGGCGTTTGAACCTAGGGGCATTCTACCTCGGAGCTACACTCCCAGCCCTATGTTTGATTCTTTATTTTGAGAAAAGGGTCTCACTAAGTAGTGGAGGGCCTCACTAAGCAGCTGAGGCTGGCTGCAAACCCGAGATCCTCCTGTCCTGGCCTCCCATGTACTGGGCTTACAGGCATACTCCCCCACGCCAGGCTAGGACCAGCCCTTTCCACTCTGGCAGGCGGGGGTGGAGCACTGGAAGAGCCTAGAGGTGGGGAAGGGGCTTGGAGCCGCTCACCCTGGTTCGGTCTTCCTGCCCACTAGGGTCCCAATGGAGGAGCTGGTGGGGCTGCGCGCAGGCTCCTCTGGGAACCCCGTGACCCTGCAGGAGCTATGGGGCCCATATCCCCGCATCCGCCGAGGTATCCAAGGTGAGAGAGGGGTCCCCGTCCACTCCCCATGGAGGAACCCCAGGACACCCACCAGGTCCTGCCTTGCCCCAGACCCCAGGGCCGCCCTCCTCCTCGAATCTCTCTGGCCTCGGCGGATGGCAGGGAGGGCAGGGCCCTTGGCCCCTCTCTCTGTGGGTCAATGTGCCAGGCCTCTGCCCTCCCCGTGGGGAGACCCAGCCCGAGGCCTGGTCACCATGTCCCTCTCCACCCTGGCCTCTGCCCTCACCAGCTGTGCTCAGGACCCAAGTTCATCACTTACTTTGGTCTCAACTGTCCCTTTAGCCAGAGGACAGCAAAGACGGGGACCCCCAAAGAGAGACAGTGCAGCACCAGGGGCTGCTGCCCACAGCCATGATGGCCAGCTTCCAGGGCCAGGCCCCAGGGCCCTTGGAACCCCGCTGAGATGCTGTGACAGCTCTAGCTGCCCCCTGCACCCCCTTATTCTTCCAGAGGTCCCAGCACGGGCGCGGTGGGGAGGGCGGCCAGGTGAAAGGCTTCTGGTTGGGGCAGGAGGCCCAATGCACCGTGCCGATACCTCACTGCACCAATCCCGCTCTGAGGGGCCCCTCCCTCTGCCCTGTCCCCTGCCCTTCCTGTCCAGAGCCCAAGCAGGCCCCCGGGGAGGGCTGCCCCTGCCCTCTCCCCAGCTGTGACCCCAGCGTCCCCCCAGGTGGCCTGCAGTGGCTGAAGCGGCAGCTGTTCCGCGTGGGTGAGGACTGGTACTTTCTGATGGCGCTCGGGGTGCTCATGGCCCTGATCAGCTACACCATGAACTTCGCCATCCAGCGCGTGGTCCGAGGTAAGTGACCGAGCCAGTGTGGGCCCCGTTCCTTCTCCTCTGCAAATTGGGTGTAGCTGGGTATAGTGGGGCTTGGGGGAGGCCTCTGGTCCCGGCTTCCCTTCTGACTTGCTGTGTGACCCTGGGGAAGCTCCTGCCCCTCTCTGGGCCTCTGTCACCTCATCTGCACAGTAAGGGAGAGACTTCAGTGCTCTCAGGTACCTGGCCTCGGGCCTCCCTGTCCCCATGAGAAAGTACCCCAGAGGGTTCCCTAGCCATGGGTGGCTCCCTGACGCCTAGCTATCCCCAGCACACAACTGGCTGTACCAGGAGATCGGGGACAGCCACCTGCTCCGGTACCTCTCCTGGGCCGTGTACCCGGTGGCCCTCCTCTCCTTCTCCTCCGGCTTCTCCCAGAGCATCACGCCCTTCTCGGGAGGTGAGTCTGTGGTCACGGAGCCGTTCGCCTGTACAGTGCTGTGCTCTGCACTTCCCCCTCCCCCCTCCCCAGCCTAAGCCTTTCCTGTCCTGTGGGGCGGGGAGAAAGACAGGCTCCAGGAAGCTCATTTCACAGCCAGAGAGGCAGGCTCAGGAGAGGGCTCCTCTGGGCCACAGGGAGGATGGGGGCAGGCTCCCCTCTGGGGCTAGTGCCAGGGAGGAGCCCATGGCCGTGGCCAGCTGCCCCCAGCTGCAGGCCAGAGAGGGGGCTCTGGGCACCTCCATGGCGCTCTGGGAGCCCCACTCAGGTACCGAGGTCGGCTAGGTCCCCTTGGAAGAAAGAGAGCTCACATTCCCTCCAACCCTCAGCCTCCTCCTCTGCAAAGTGATATCATAAATCCTAAGGTCACGGGTGTGCAAGGATCTGATGAGACCTGACTTGAAAACACCGTGCAGGCTGGCTTTGAGGGCACACGCCTGTAATCCCAGTACCTGTGAGGCTGAGACAGGAGGATTGTAGCTTCGAGGCCAGCCTCAGCAATTTAGGGAGACCTGTTTCAAAATTTAAAAATAAGCAGAGGCATGGTGGCACATGCCTGTAATCCCAGTACTTGGGAGGCTGAGACAGGAGGATTAACAGGTTGGAGGCCAGCCTTAGAAATTGAGGGAGACCTGTTCAAAATAAAAAGTAAAAAGGACTGGAGGTGTAGGTCAGAGGTAGAATGCCCTTGAATTTTTTCCACAGTACCAAAACAAAGTGAAAAGAGTTGCACTGTTAGGAGTTTAAGCTAGCCAAACAAGGTGTGCACCTGTAATCCCAGCTACTCAGGAGGCTGAGGCAGGAGGATCACAAGTTGAAGGCCAGCTTTGGCAACTTAGTGAGACCCTGCCTCAAAATAAAAAATAAATAAAAAATAAAGTCAGGCATGGTGGCACATGCTTGTAATCGCCGTACTTGGGAGGCTGAGATCTGAGGATCTGGGTTCACGGCCAGCCTCAGCTACTTAGTGAATCCCTCTGCAACTTAGTGAGACCCTGTTTCAAAATAAAGAACAAAAAATAGGAGCCAGGCGTGGTGGCACAGGCTAAGACTAGAGGATCCGGGTTCTCTGCTAGCCTCAGCTACCCAGTGAGGCACTCTGCAACTTAGTGAGACCCTGTTTCAAAATAAAAAATAAAAAATAGGGCTGGGGATATAGCTTGGAGGTAGAATGCCCCTGAGTTCAATTCCCAGTACTGCAAAAAAATAAAATAAAATAAAATAAAAATAAAAAAAATAGGGGCTGGGGCTATAGCTTGGAGGTAGAATGCCTCCAAGTTCAATCCCTAGTACCACAAAATAAATAAATAAAATAAAATTAGGTTGGGTGTGGTGGCATACACTTGTAATCCCAGTACTTGGGAGGCTGAGACAGGAGAATCAAAGGTTTATGGCCAACCTCAGCAACTTAGTGGGGCCCTCCTCAACTTAGGGAGACTTCATTTCAAAATAAAAAATAAATAGGGCTGGGAGTATAGCTCAGAGACAGAACGCCCCTGGCTTCAATCCCCAGTACTGAAAAAAAAAAAAAAAAAAAGCCAGATGCAGTGATCCCAGTCCTCAGGAGGCTTAGACAGGAGGATCGTAGGTTTGAGGAGAGTCTCAGCGACTTAGTGAGGCCTTCCACAACTAGTGAGACCCTGTTTTAAAATAAAAAATAAAATAGGGCTGGGGGCTCAGAGATAGAATGCCCCAGGGTTCACACACACAAAAAAAAGATAAAAAGGGATGGGGGTGTAACTCCAAGGTAGAACACCCCTGGGTTCAATACCCAGTACAAAAATGAATGAATGGATGAATGAATGAATGAATAAATAAATACAAGCCGGGCTTGGTGGTGCACACTTGTAATCCCAGCATTTGGGAGGCTGAGACGGGAAGATTTGGGTTCACGGCCAGCCTCAGCTACCTAGTGAGGCTCTCCCCAACTTAGTGAGACCCCGTTTCAAAATAAAGAATTAAAAATAGGGCTGGAGGGTATAGCTCGGAGGTAGAATGCCCATGGGTTCAATCCCCAGTACTGCAAATAAATAAATAAGTTAATTAATTAATTCACAGGTTGAGTGTGTAGCTCAGTGATAGAGCGCTCCTGGGTTCAATCCCCAGTATTACAAAACAAAAACAAAAACCCTTAAAGCTGCATCCTCTCGCCCCTGCCCACCCTGCCAAGGTTCGGGACTCCCAGAGCTGAAGACCATCTTGTCGGGCGTGGTCCTGGAGGACTACCTGGACATCAAGAACTTCGGGGCCAAGGTGGTGGGCCTCTCCTGCACCCTGGCGAGCGGCAGCACCATCTTCCTGGGCAAAGTGGTATGGGCCGGCCTCCCAGCACCCCAGCCCATCCTCCTGCACCCCACCAGAGCCTCCGGGGGTGGGGGCTCAGTCTTGGGGGAAGAAATAAGCCAGGTCCCCAGATGTGACAAAATCCACCTCAGGTGGCCCTGGGGTTTGGAGGGGGGTAAGCGGGAAACCAGGCTGTCTTGGGTGGGGCCCAGGAGAGGAAGAGGAGAAAGGGGGAGGGGCAGCCCGGCTCCCACAGGCCTCGCCCCGCCCACGCCCCGCCCACGCACGCCCCTCACCTTGCCAGGGCCCCTTCGTGCACCTGTGCGTGATGATTGCTGCCTACCTGGGCCGCGTGCGCGTGCAGACCCTCGGGGAGCCGGAGGTGAGGGCCTGGAGACCCCCTGAGGAAGGGCAGGGCGGGTGGACGGGGAGGCCACCTCTGAGCACTGATTCTCCCCCACCCAGAACAAGACCAAGAAGAACGAGATGCTGGTGGCAGCTGCGGCCGTGGGAGTGGCCACCGTCTTCGCAGCCCCCTTCAGCGGTGAGAGCCTCCTTCAAGCCCCTGCCCTGGGACCGGGGTGGAGGGTGGGGGTGTCCAGTGGCTTTAGGGGGGCAGTAGACAGACCCGGGTTTGGAACCCAGCTCACGCGGTGTGACTCTGGTGGAGGAGTCCACCTCTCAGCTTGGTTTCTTCAGCTGTAGAATGAGGATCCAGAGCGTCCCTCCCTACCCTGCGGGTGAGGAGAGGGGCACACACAGGCATTCCACGGCTGGGAGTGCTCCCTGGCCAGTGGGAGTCCTCCCTTCCCAGGGCTTGAGCCCTACACTCCATTTCAGCTGGGACCCAAGGGGACAGGTGCCCTGGCATGGGGTCCTGCAGCAAGAGGGGCAGGAGTGGGGCGGTGGTCCTGAGCGCCTGTCGCCCCAGGGGTCCTGTTCAGCATCGAGGTCATGTCCTCCCACTTCTCCGTCTGGGATTACTGGAGGGGCTTCTTTGCTGCCACCTGCGGGGCCTTCATGTTCCGCCTCCTGGCCGTCTTCAACAGCGAGCAGGGTGAGTCCTGCCTGGGCCCCTCACTCCGCTGTCTTCCCCCCGGGAGCTGACCCAGGCAGGGCATAATGGTTCCGGAGGAAGGTCTGCGGGTGCAGGGGATGAATCCCAGGGACATGTGGGATCAGGGCCTGCCCCACCTCCACCCCTGCTGGCTACTCTGAGACTGGGCTTGGAGAGGATATGACCTGGGTCCCCCGGCTCCTTCCCCAGAGACCATCACCTCCCTCTTCCAGACCAAGTTCCGCGTGGAGGTGCCTTTCGACCTGCCTGAGATCTTCTTTTTTGTGGCACTGGGGTGAGCAGGGTCCTTGGTCCCTGAGAGCCACCGGGGTGGACTCCAGGTGGGACCGGAGCAGGGGCCTGGACTCACCACCTCGCCCCCAGGGCCATCTGCGGCATCCTGAGCTGTGCTTACCTCTTCTGCCAGCGCCACTTCCTCGGTTTCATCAGGACCAACCGCATCACCTCCAAACTGCTGGCCACCAGGTGGGTTCTGAGCTGGGGGGCCTCTTAGGAAGCCCCCCAAATCCCAACCTTCTATAGAAAGCCATGCCCCTAACTGAACCCGGGTCCTTCCACGGGAACCCCCAAACCCCTCTATCCCACACACCACCCATCTGCAAGTGCCCACAGTCCCCTGACTACAACACCGACCCCTCATTTAACCCCACCCCTCCCTGAGTCCACACCCCTAGGACCCCACTCCCACATGGAGCCCTCTCCTCCCCACACCTGGCCTGGCCTGGCCCTGCTCCCAGCCTGCCTTGGTCCTAGACCCTCTGGTCAGCCCGGCCCCTTCTCATGGGGAAGGGGCCATGTATTTCTTTTCTGGGCTGGGGGGTCTCTGGTATCTGCTCCTATCCTCACTCTCCCCTTGGTGTCAGCCCCCAGGGTGGTGGGACCTGCCCTGGCCTGGTGAGCCCCCATTTCCCCTCCATGGGGGGAAGGGAGCCAGCACTGGAGCCCCCACCCCACCCCACCCCACAGCAAGCCTCTGTACTCGGCCCTGGCGGCGCTGATTCTGGCCTCGATCACCTACCCGCCCAGCCTGGGCCGCTTCATGGCTTCTCGGGTAAGGGGGGGCAGCGGGAGAGGGGAGCCCCCATTCCTGCCCCTGGGGGGTGCGCACCATCTCACTCTATCCCTAGTCGAGTGTAAGGGAGATGCTTGGCGTCAGTTTGCAGAAGAGGAACTGTAGCTCAGGGAGGTCGGAGCCCAAGGTCACTGCTCGCTGGGAGGTGGTAGGGTCAGGTGTTGGCAAGGTGGCTGGGGACAACAGAACTGCCGCTGTCGCCTGCTCTAGCTCTCCATGAGAGGACTTTTGGACTCGCTGTTGGACAACAGCTCTTGGGCCGTGATGACGCGGAACTCGTCCCCACCCTGGCCCCCGCAGCCTGACCCCCAGAACCTGTGGTTGGAGTGGCACCACCCGGGCTTCACCATCTTCGGGACCCTCGCCTTCTTCCTGGTGATGAAGGTGGGCACCCAGGCTGTGTGCTGAACCGAGACCAGCTCAGGGAGGGACAGGCTCACCTCCTGCCACCTGGAGCCTGTCCCTGCCGCCCAGCTCCCCGCTCCAACAGGACCCCGCCCTGCACACCCCGGGCAAGTCATTTCACCTCTGAATCTTGGTCTCGACATCTTTCAGATAGGGTAGTTACTGTTTCCACTTCAAAGAGGGGCTGAGAGGGAAGAAGGGAAAGGATCTGGCCTGTGCCGGGCACACAGTGGGCACTTTATCAGGACGCCTCGCCTGAGCCCACACACTCTCCCCCCAGGAAGCCCCCATCCTCCCCATCTCCTGTGGCCCTAACCCTCCCTCTGGTCCCCCAGTTTTGGATGCTGATTCTGGCCACCACAATCCCCATCCCGGCGGGCTACTTCATGCCCATATTCATCTTCGGTGAGTCTGGGTGCCCGGGGTCTGAGAGGTTCCAGAGGGCTGGAGGCCTGGCTGGCCCGGCTGCTCTCTCACCCGAGTCCTTGGCCAGGAGCTGCCATCGGGCGCCTCTTGGGAGAGGCCCTCTGTGTCGCCTTCCCTGAGGGCCTTGTTTCTGGAGGGGTCCTCTACCCCATCATGCCTGGGGGCTACGCTCTGGCAGGTGAGTGGGCGGGGCCGGCTCTGGGGAGGCCTCGTGGGGTGGACTCTGAGCCGCCCAACTCGCCCCCCACCCCCATGGTGCCCCCCATCCCCGAAGCCTCCCTAGCACTCTCTTAATTCCTGTCTTGTCCCCGACCCCACGTCCTCCCTTGGCCATACCCGGCTCTGGGTGCTTCCCATAGTGGCCACCTGGGCATCCTGGGCTCCTCCTACCCCCCAACCCGCCGCCAGGGCCACGCCAGCCTCCCCATAGAGGCTGAGCCCCTCTGAGCCGCCCGTCCGGCTCTGCCCCGCAGGGGCTGCGGCCTTCTCGGGGGCGGTGACCCACACCATCTCCACGGCGCTGCTGGCCTTCGAGATGACCGGCCAAATCGTGCACGCACTGCCCGTGCTGATGGCCGTGCTGGTGGCCAACGCCATCACCCAGAGCTGCCAGCCCTCCTTCTATGACGGCACCATCATTGTCAAGAAGCTCCCCTACCTGCCCTGGATTCGGGGCCGCAAAATCTGGTGAGCAGTGGCAGACCCCAGAGAAATGCCCAGCGCTGACTCTGGGTGCAGAGCCCTCGGGGCCCCTCTCCCCCTCTCTCCAGGGCTCCGTGTGCTGGGCGAGGAAGCTAGGGCCAGAGCAGGTGACACAGAGCGAGCTCCAGCCCCAAGAGGTCCCCTCTGCTCCCGGGGCTCCTGCTCTGTGGTCCTCGCCCCCTGGTGGGAGCGGGAGGCGGAGCCAGGATGGAAGCAGGTTTCTCTGTCCTCCCTGGACCTCAGGGGACCTGGGCAGCTTCTGTCCCCAGAGAGGCAGAGCTCAGAGGCTCAGAGGGTCCTGGTCAAGGTCCAGCTCCACACCCGTGCAAGCTGTTTCTCACTCAAACCTCAGTGTCCCCATCTGTAAGACGGAAGTGTTCCTCCAGTGGTTTCCATGCCTTAAAGTGGTATTTATTTATTTACTTTTGGTACTGGGAATTGAACTCAGAAATACTCTCCCTCCATTTTCACCCCCAGACCTATTTATATATTTATTTTGCAGTACAGGGGATTGAACTCAGGGGCTTTCTACCTCTGAGCTACACCCCCAGTCCCATTTTTTATTCTTTATTTTGAAACAGAGTCTCACTAAGTTTCAGAGGACCTCACTAAGTAGCTGTGGAGGATCCATGAACCTGGATCCTCCAGTCTCAGTCTCCCAAGTACTGGGATTACAAGCATGTGCCACCCCTAGTTATTTATTACTTATTTATTTATTTATTTATTTATTTATTTATTTATTTATTTATTTATTTATTGTGGTACTAGAGGGTTGAACCCGGGGACATTCTGCCTCTGAGCTACATCGCCAGCCCTATTTTTTTTTTTGCGGTACTGGGGATTGAACTTGGGTATTCCTCCGAGCTATACCCCCAACCCTATTTTCTATTCTTTATTATTTAAACTAATAAGTTTCAGAGGGCCTCACTAGGTAGCTGAGACTGGATGCCAACCCAGATCCTCCGGTCTCAGCCTCCCAAATGCTGGGATTACAAGCATGTGCCACCACACCCGGCTCCTTTTTTTTTTATTCTTTTTTTTTTTTTTTGCGGTACTGGGGATTGAACTCAGGGGCATTCTACCTCCGAGCTACACCCCCCAGACCTATTTTTTATTCTTTATTTTGAAACCGAGTCTCACTAAATTGCGGAGTGCCTCACTAGGTAGCTGAGGCTGGCCGCGAATCCGCATCCTCCGGTCTCAGCCTCCCGAATGCTGGGATTACAAGCGTGCGCCACCACGCCCGGCTATTTTTTTATTCTTTATTTTGAAACAGGGTCTCACTAAGTTGTGGAGGGCCTCACTAAATAGCTGAGTTGGCTATGAACCTGTGATCCTCCTGTCTCAGCCTCCTAAGTACTGAAATTACAAGCATGTGCCATCACACTCAGCCTATTTTTATTTATTGTGGTACTGGGGATTGAATCCAGGGGCATTGTTCCTCTGAGCTACACCCCCAGCCTTATTTTTTTATTTATTTTTTTTGCGGTACTGGGGATTGAACTCAGGGGCGTTCTACCTCCAAGCTATACCCCCAGCCCTATTTTTTATTCTTTATTTTGAAACAGGATCTCACTAAGTTGCGGAGTGCCTCACTAGGTAGCTGAGGCTGGCAGAGAACCTGGATCCTCCAGTCTCAGCCTCTCGAATGCTGGGATTACAAGCGTGCACCACCACGCCCAGCTCTTTTTTTTTATTCTTTATTTTGAAATAGGGTCTCACTAAGTCATGGAGTGCCTCACTAGGTAGCTCAGACTGGCCGGTAACCTGGATCCTCCGGTCTTAGCCTCCCAAAAGCTGGGATTATGAGCATGTGCCACCAGGCCTGGCTTTTATTTATTTTGAAACTAGGTCTTGCTAAATTGCTGAGGTTGACCTTCAACCTGTGATCCTCCTCTCTCAGCTTCCCATGTACTGGGATTATAAGTGTGCACCACTGCACCTGGCTTGTTTATTTTTTCCCACATAACTGTTCTTCAAGTGAAGTTCTCCAGGAAGGTTACTTGATAAGACACCGCACAGTGGCGCTGCTCTGGGGATCGGAGGCCCGGGGTCTGAGAATCAGTGCTAGGCTCTCGGTGAGATGGACTATAGGTGCCTCCCCCCGGGGGCCCAGCAGCTGCTCATCCCAGGAGCACTCCCACCTCGTCCTGGTCCGTCTCCCTGACTCCAGGACCTGATGGGCACCTCTGCCCTCAGCTCCCACCCTGTAACCGTGAGGCACTTCATGAACCCCACCGTCACCACGCTGGCCAAGGACGCGCCATTGGATGAGGTGATCAAGGTCGTAACCTCCACAGACCTGCCCGAGTACCCCCTGGTGGAGAGCACAGGTGCCCGGCAGGCGGGGAGGCCGGGTGGTGCGGTGGGGCTCCCTCTGCCTTCCTCCTGGGCCCCTGAGGTCAGGGCCAGGAAAGGTGAGCAGGGCCTTGGCTCTAATCTGAATCCAGGCTCTGCAGCACAGCGGCCGTGTGACCTTGGGCAAGTCCCCTCAGCTCTCGGAACTTCAGTTTCTTTCTTTCTTTGAAACCAGGGGCTTTCTACCTCCAAGCTATACCTCTAGCCCTTTTTTATTTTTTGGTACCAATGTTGAATCCAGAGACATTCTACCTCTGAGCTACACCCCCAGCCCTGTTTTAATTTTATTTTGAAACAAGATCTCACTAGATTGGTGAGAGTTTCACTACTTGCCGAGGCTGTCCTAGAACCTGTGATCCTCCTGTCTCAGCCTTCCAAGTATGAGGATCAGAGGTGTGTGCCACCATAATGTCTGGCCCAGCCCTATTTTTTTTTTTTTTTTTTTTGGTACTGGGGATTGAACCCAGGGGCATTCTACCTCCAGGCTATACCCCCAGCCCTAGTTTTTATTTGGAAACAGGGTCTCAATAAGTTGCGGAGGGCCTCACTAAGTAGCTGAGGCTCGTGGTGAACACAGATCCTCCTGTCTCAGCCTCCCAAGTACTGGGATTACAAGCGTGCGCCACCATGCCTGGCTGCCCAGCCATATTTTTAATGTTTTGCTTTGAAAAAGGGTATCAGTAAGTTGCTGACAATGTTGATATGTTACTGAGGCTGTCTTCAAACCTGCAAATTCCTGCCTCAGCCTCCCAAGTACTGGGGTTACAGGCATGCACCACCATGCCTGGCCAAAAACATGTTTTGAAAGATAACTGAATGGCAGCTCTTCTTAAAAGACACATACACTAAATCAGAATAAAAAATAAAAAGGACTGGAGGTGTAGCTGGGAGGTAGAATGCCCTGCGTTTAATCCCCAGTACCACAAAAATAAATAAATAAAAAGGGCTGGGAGCCGGGCGTGGTGGCGCATGCTTGTAATCCCAGCATTCGGGAGGCTGAGACCGCAGGATCCGGGTTCGCGGCCAGCCTCAGCTACCTAGTGAGGCACTCCGCAACTCAGTGAGACTCTGTTTCAAAATAAAGAATAAAAAGGGGCTGGGGGTGTAGCTGGGAGGTAGAATGCCCCTGCGTTCAAGCCCCAGTACCACAAAAAGGGGGGAGGGGCTTTATATGTCTAGTTGTCCAACCTGTTTGCTTTATGGTACTCGGCTTGAACCCAGGGCCTCACACGCTGCACCTCCAGCCCATCCCTTGAGTTTTTATTTTCCTGGACAACCTGGCTTCTCAAAATGTCGAATTCTTACAACCACCCGTGATAACCCCAGGGCTGGAGTGAGGCTTGCTGGGCCCGTAGCACACAGTTGGACCTCAGAGCAGGGTGGTCTCCTGGGTCAGTACTTCACTGGCTGAGCTGTGAGGCTTTCCCTGGGAAAAAAAAGAGCAAGCCCAGCCCTGACCCAGAGGTCACCGTGCAGACATCCCGGAGCAGACCTCGCCAATCTCCTCCCACCTGGCCCGCTGCCAGCCTTTCTGGGCCCCCCTCCATTCCCACACCTCATCTGAAGCTGAGTGACCCCCGAGCCTCAGATTCCCTTTCTGTAAAACGAGTGAGACATATTATGACAGACGGCTGGCTGCTGTCAGTCTCCTCGGAGCCATGCAGATGCCCAGTGCCGTCCTTGTCACAAAGCAGGCGCTTGGTAAATGTGAATTTCCTCTTCGTAACGTGCCCCCTCTGTCTCCATCTGCTAAGCGTCTCAGATCCTGGTGGGCACCGTGCAAAGGGCCCCGTTGGTTCAGGCCCTTCAGGCTGAGCCTCCTTCCTGGGCTCTGGGACAACAGGTGGGTCCTCCTGAGGGGTGTCAGCAGGGTGGGGGGAAGCTGACCCCCCGTGGGCTGGGGGTGGTGGGCTGGGGCAGGAGGAGGCTGGCCCAGGCCCATCTCCCTTCCCCTACCCCCAGAGGTGTCTCCAGGACATCTTGGCTGGGAGCTGTCCCACAGAACCGGTGACCCTGCAGCTGTCCCCAGAGACCTCCCTGCATCAGGTAATTAGAGAATGTGGGCGGACCAGCCACAGTTGGAAGGAGAGAGCCTGATGGGGCACTCGGGCCCCAGCTCCTCTCCTAGTTTGCTTTCTGCTTCCCTTGGGAGCACAGGGGTTGGGAGGGACAGATGGAGCAGTTAAAAGTGTGGCATGGGGCAGGCATGGGCTTCAATTTTAGGTCCACCACATCCTCCCTATGATCTTAGGCAAATTATTTAGACACTGAAGACATGACTTGGCTGGTGGAGTGGGGGTAGAGCAGGAGCAGGCCGTGCACCCCCTCCCAGGAAGGTGGCCCCAACTCCTCTGCCAGGGGTGGTGCCCAAGCTGCTGGGTAAGGCTGGTGAAAGTCCTTTCCACCTGCTGCCTCACCTGCCCTTTGTATGGACTCTGCCGACCCCTGGTGGTCATGGTATGCATTGCAGGCCAGGTCCCTGGTCTGCCCCCCATGGTGGGCTGGGTCTTGGGACAGAGGGTCCAAGGACCAGCAGGGTGCTCCCTGACCTCCAGCATTTCTGAACAATCTTCTCTGCAGACGCACAACCTGTTTGAGCTGTTGAACCTTCAATCACTCTTCGTGACATCGCAGGGCAGAGTTGTGGGCTTCGTGTCCTGGGTGGAGGTACCAGGGTCTTCAGGGCGGGGCAAAGCAGGGTGTGTGGGCACCTACATCCTCCCATTCAAAGTTTGGGGTGCTTCTTAGGACTCTGGTGAGCCCGACATCCTGCCCTTGTGGCCTGGCTACCCCTAAGAGCCAACCTGCCCCTCTCTGGGCCTCGGGGACCCCATCTGTGCAGTGACGAGGCACCAGCTTTAACCTTCACCCCAGAATCCACCATTAGGGGAGTCAAGCAGTGCCAGAGCCCCCTCCACTTCCTTCCTCCCTAAACCCCGTTTTCTCTGTCCTAGTTGAAGAAAGCGATTTCCAACCTGACCAATCCACCAGCCCTGAAGTGAGCCTGCCCCGCAGGATGATTTGGGCACCCAGCGGCCCTGGACTGAGGGTGGGCAGAGACCCTCCTTTCTTCCCACCACCACCCACCCTGCCCTGCAGCCTGGCTCAACGCCTCTGCAGAGCAGGCAGCTCCCAACCAGCCTTGAAGGGGACCCTGTGTTCACCGTGTCCCATCCTGGGGCGTAGACAGCTGCTGCCTTCAAGGACCAGCTCCTGGACCTTGTGCGGGACTGGAGAACAGCAGCATACAGCAGGTGCTCAGAGAAAGAGCATGGGATTCACGAAGGAAGAGACTGGTGTAGGACGTCACCGAGGGCAGGCACCTACGCCTTCTAGGGATTGTCTATTCCCAACCAGAATAGAAAAATGAATGAATGAAGGAAGGAAGGAAGGAAAGAAGGAGGGAGGATCCCTGAGCCACCGTTTTTCCTCCCTTGTCTCTGTCTCCCAGGGTTTTCTTTGGCTCCTTAGCTCCTTACCTGCTTAGGACCAGTGAGCTTTGGGGACCTCTAGTGGTCACTTGGGCATTGGAGGCCTGGGTCCCTGGTCTCCTCCTGCCCACACTTCTGATGATGCTTGTCCCCAGGTATAAACACGGCTCTGCAGCACAATGACTGTAACTCAGCTCTAGTTTCTTTGAGAGAGTCATGGCTGATAAAGTGGGGGTCCCCGGGTGTGCCTCCACTTGGGTGGCCTCAGGGTGACCAACTATACATGTGTTGGGTGGCTGGAGCCCTCCCTACGTCCTAGGCCCCCCGCCCCCAGCCCAGGGGCTCAAGAACGCGCCTTCCCTCCCAGAGACCAGGCCCAGCTCGTTCAGGGTGGATCCACCACTTTAATGTCACCAGAGGACCTTGAAGGAGGAGGCAGAGGGGGCTCCCTGGGTGGGGAGCCGAGGACCAGGTGCTTAGCTACCAGAAGAGGTGACCCCATGTTTGATGGGGGCAGATGCACAGGGGAGGGGAGGGGCTGAGCCAGACTCGAGGCAGGGTCCTCAGGCCCCACTCCAAGTGGCCTCTGGGGTCTTCCATGGTTGTCCGCCACCCCGGGGCCATCTGCCCAGGTGTCTGCAGAGAGTCTTTGAGTTCACAGAGGCACAGACCCTGGAGGGAGGGAGCCCCCTGAGCAGTGAAGACATGGGGACTGTGGCTCCCACTGCCGGGGCAGGTCCACAGAGGCACCGAGTGGCCATGAGGAGCGCCATCTCCACTGCTGTCCCCGACCCTGGGTCCTGGCATGCCCACCAGGCATGGTGGAGGGGAGCTGGCCAGCCCAGCCTCAGTTGTAGAACACCTCGTCCTCCTCTGAGAGGGAGCCACTGTCCACCGAGGGGAGCCAGCCCTGTGGACAGTCCCCGCCATTGGGCTCCGAGCGCTCCTGCAGCCACTACTCGTGCTGCCGTGTGGGGCTGGGGGGCTGCGGGCCGGCGGCTGTGACGGGGGGGCTCTTCAGGAGAGGGCCAGCCGTCCGGGGAGAGGCCGGGGGAGGAGAAGGCCAGAAGACTGTCGTCCTGCGAGAGGCCGCTCAGAAGGCTGTCCTGCAGGTAGATGCCCTCCAGGTCTGCAGAACAAGAGCAAGCAGAGGATGGCTGGAGTCCGGAGCCTGCTCCTCATCCTCTCGGGGGTGGCAGGGAGGGCAAGGGGGGCATTGCCCACCATGTCGCTGCTGAGCTATGGGCCCTGGGTGAGTCCCCAGCCCTCTCTAAGCCCAGTGTTCTACAACTGAGGCTGGGCCGGCCAGCTCCCCTCCGCCATGCCTGGTGGGCATGCCAGGACCCGGGTGGGCATGCATGTGACCTGGGTGAGTCCCCAGCCCTCTCTAAGCCCAGTGTCCCCCACTGCGGCAGGGAGCAGGCTGAGACAGGAGGATCACAGGTTTGAGGCCAGCCTCAGCAATTTAGCAAGCCCCTCAGCAGCTTAGTGAGATGCCATTTCAAAATAAAAATAATAAAATAGAGTTGAGGTAGAACACCCCTGGGTTCAGTCCTCAGTACCCCTCAGCCCTCTCTCCCCACACACACACACAAAGGAGCAGGCTCTGGAGCCAGACTGTGCTCTGAGATGGGACAGTCGGTGCTGTGCCCTCCGCTTCTGGTCAGAGAATCAAGCAAGGTGACTTAAGGTGGGCTTCACCCAGAACCCAGGCTCCTAGAAGCGCTGTATAGTAACACAGGGTTCTTGAAAGGTGCTTGGTTAAGCCAGGCATGGTGGCATACACTTGTAAACCGAGTAGTTGGGAGGCTGAGATGGGAGGATCAAAGGTTTGAGACCAGTCAAAAGTAGGGAGACTTTCATCAACCTAGTGAGACCCTGTTTCAAAATAAAATAGGGAGCTGGACGTGGTGGTGCACGCTTGTAATCCCAGTACTTGGGAGGCTGAGATCAGAGAATCCAGGTTCACGGCCAGCTTTAGCTACCTAGTGAGGCCCTCTGCAACTTAGACTCTGTTTCAAAATAAAGAATAAAAAATAGGGCTGGGGGTATAGCTTGGAGGTAGAATGCCCCTGAGTTCAATCCCCAGTACTGCAAAAAAAAAAAAAAAAAAAAAAATAGGATTGGGGGTATAGCTCAGAGGTAGAATGCCTCTGGGTTCAATCACCAGTACCCCCCCCACACACACACACGGTGCTTGGTTGTTCCTGGTGATAGGTTTCAGATCCTAGCACCTCTACAGCGTTTCTGAGCCTCTTAGTGCCTGTGTCCCCTTGCTGCCTCCTCTCGCTGTCCTGGAGCTCCCAGGTCAGGGATTGCAGGGTTGGCTGTGGGCTTGTAGGGGCAGCTGCCTGAGACACAAGAACTGGGGTTTGGAATGTCAACAGGACAGTCAGCTATCCTGTTGACAGTGGCCATGGTGGGGGAGGCCCAGGGTGGTGCCCAGCAGCAAGACCCACCCCCTCCCACAGTGGGAGTGACACTTCTGCTCCTATTGAAATCGGCTTGGCCTGGAGACATGCGTGGTGGCACACACCTAGAATCCTGGTACTTGGGAGGCTGAGACAGGAGGATGGCAGGCTTGTGGTGTCGGCTACTTAGTGAGACCCTATTTCAAAATAAAAAGTAAAGCTCTGCATGGTGGTGCAGGCTTTTAATCCTAGTACTTGGGAGGCTGAGACAGGAAGATCCGGGTTTTCGGCTAGCCTCAGCTACCTAGGGAGGCCCTCCGAAACTTAGTGAGACCCTGTTTTAAAATAAAGAATAAAAAATAGGGCTGGGTGTGTAGCTCAGAGGTAGAATGCCCCTGAGTTCAATCCCTAGTACCACACACACACACACACACAAAAAAAAAAGGTAAAAAGGGGTAGAGATGTAGCTTGGAGGTAGAATGCCCCTGAGTTCAATCCCTAGTACCACAAAAAAATAAAATAAAGAATAAAAAATAGGGCTGGGTGTGTAGCTCGTAGGTAGAATGCCCCTGAGTTCAATCCCCAGTACCATACACACACAAAAAAAGGTAAAAAGGGGTAGAGGTGTAGCTTGGAGGTAGAATCCCTGGGTTCAATCCCTGGTACCAATTAATAAATAAATTAATAAAAATCGACTTGCCCGGCAGCTAGGGGAGAGGCAGCTCAGCACCTTAGGTTTTCACTAATCACTGAAGGGCCATCATGGCTTGTGTGGGGTGGGAGACAGTTGTCCCAGTTCTCTCTCCCAAATCTTCTAAGAGCGGCTTCAGGCACCACCCCTCCACTTTGTCCCCCAGCCACGGCTCTGAAGGAATCTCAGGGGCTGGAGGAACCCCAGCAGAGGAAGAGCTGCCCGGTCTAGGTCTGATTTTGACCTCTGCTTGACCTTGGGTGACTGAGCACCTCTCTGACCCTCTGTTTACATCTGACTCACAAGGATCAGAGGAGAATGAACTGAGTTGCTGGTGGAGGCCATGCCGCTGGCTCCTCGACGCCCCCCCCCCGCCTGCTGCCCCCCCCCCCCCGCGGGGAGGAGAGACAAGGTCTGCAGCGGTGTTCACCCAGAGCCGCCGCCCCCGGGATGCTGTGGTTTGAGCGGCCCCTTTCTGAGATGGAAGGTCCAGACACAAAGATCAGGCTTGAGTTCCTTGCCAGGATTTGGAGGTCTCCATCCACCCTAGTTCACCGCCCTGGGCTCTTCCGCACCCCTGAACAAGGTGGGACCATCGAGGCAGGACCGTGGAGCACAGTGTGCAGGCTTTGGTGTCAGGCAAAGCAGGGTGGGAATCCTGGCTCAGCCCTGGGCCTAATGACCTTGTTCTTTGGTGACGGTGGTGCCAGCGCTGGTTTTATTTATTTTGGTACTGGGGATCGATCCAGGGGCATTCAACTTCTGAACTACAACTCCAGCCCTTTTTAAAAAATTTGAAACAGGGTCTCACTGAGTTGCTGAGGCTGGCCTTGAACCTGCAGTTCCCCTGTCTCAGCCTCCCAAGCCCTGGGATTCCAGATGCGTGCCACCATGCCTGATCTGGTACTATTTTTGAGATTGGGTCTGGCTATGTTGCCAGGCTGGCCTTGAACTCCTGGGCTCAAGTGATCTTCCTGCCTCCGCCAAGCCTGGCCAGTCTCTGTGATCTCAGACAAGAAGCCTCGCCTCTGGGTGATGCCATTTCTTTTGTGTGTGTGTGTGTGGTACTGGGATTGAACTCAGGGGCATTCTACCCCAGCCCTATTTTTTTTTTTTTTTATTCTTTATTTTTATTCAGGGTCTCATTAAGTTGCGGAGGGCCTCACTAGGTAGCTGAGGCTGGCCACGAACCCGGATCCTCTAGTCTCAGCCTCCCAAATGCTGGGATTACAAGCGTGAGCCACCATGCCCGATGCCATTTCTTTTTATTTTATTATTTTATTTTGGGGGGCTGGGGATTGAACCCAGGGGCATTCCACCTCTGAGCTACATTTCCCAGCCTTATTTTTTATTTTGAAATGGAGTCTCACTAGGTTGACGAGTCTCACTCCTTGCTGAGGCTGTCCTGGAACCTGCGATCCTCCTGTCTCAGCCTCCCAAATGCTAGGATTACAGGTGTGGGCCACTACACCGGGCTCCATTTCTTTAAAACAGGATAACACCGTCCACCTTGTTGGGCTTTGGCCTTCTGTGAACACTCAGGGAATTCTGGGGAGACCTGAGCATCGTGCCTGGGGCTCAGGGAGGGTGCAGCCATGTCGCCCCAACCCCCTTTGCCAGCAGGAGCTCTGCTCAGCCACCCTCTCTTTCTGCTCCACCCCAGCTCTGTGCTCCAGAGCGCTGCAGGAGCCTGAGGGGTCTGGGCCACACCATCTGCTGACCCTGGTGGTGGGGCCCCTCTCCCTCCTGCCCAGGCTGCTTGGCTGCAGGTTCCTTGACCCTGGGCAGTTCTGGTTGGTTTGTCAAGGACATTCTTAATGGCCACTGTAAACCCCAGCTGGCGGGGGAGGGGAGAATGTTGATTGGTGGATCACACACCTGTCCAGGTACACGGGGGCTAGAAGCAAAGAGGTTCTGTTAGAGGAGGGCCAGTCGGGCCACCACCATGGAGAGGGCTGACAGGTGAGGCCGCTGCGGGGGAGCAGAGCGAGGCCATGGCAGGAGGGTGTGTGTGGGGGGGGCACCAGCCTTTGGCCGTGATCCTCAGGGATCTCTTTCTGGGCCTGGGGCCTTCTGGCCTGCTGTGGCCTCAGCTAGGGGTCGGGGGTGGCGCAGGCTGCTCAGGATGGGCTGGGGAGTCAGAGCCAGTGCACGGGGACCCCACAGCCAGAGAGCGCAGTTCCTGAGTGCAGCTGTAGCTCAGAGCAGAAAAAACAGCCTAGCATCCCAGGAGGGGGGGAGAGGGACCAGGGAAGGGAGGGGGCTCTGACCAGGTCCTTGGGGACACGGAGGGGACACCAAGGAACCCCTTGCCCTGCACAGACACCCTCGGGGACAGAGCCTCCAAGATGAGGGCACAGACCTAAGTCTCCTAACAACTTTACACACACACACACACACACACACACACACACACACACACACAGGAGCGTTCCCTCCCTCCTTCCCTTCCTTCCTTCCTTCAACTTTCTTCCCACTGGGGATTAAACTTAGGGACATTATACATCCAAGGTACACCCCCGTCCTATTTATTTATTTATTGGAGTACTGGGGAAGAAACCCAGGGGTTTCTACCTCCAAGCTGTACCCCTAGCACTATTTTATTCATTTATTTGGAAACAGGGTCTCATTAAGTTGTAGATGACCTTGCTAAGTTGCTGAGGCAGGCTTTGAATCTGTGATTCTCCTGTCTCAGCCTCTCAAGTACTGGGTACAAGTGTATGCCCCACGCCTGGCTTGCCTGCCTGCCTTCCTTCCTTGGTTCCTTGGTTCCTTCCTTCTTTCTTTTTGTGGTACTGAGGATTGAACCTAGGCGTATTCTACCTCCAGGCTACACTTCCAGTCCTATTTTTTTTTTTGGTACTGGGGATTGAATGCAGGGGCATTCTACCTCGGAGCTACACCCCCAGCCCTATTTTTGATTCTTTATTTTGAGAACAGGGTCTCACTAAGTTGTGGACGGCCTCACTAAGTAGCTGAGGCTGACTGCAAACCTGAGATCCTCCTGTCCTGGCCTCCCATGTACTGGGCTTACAGGCATACTCCCCCACGCCAGGCTAGGACCTGCCCTTTCCACTCTGGCAGGCGGGGGTGGAACACTGGAAGAGCCTAGAGGTGGGGAAGGGGCTTGGAGCCGCTCACCCTGGTTCGGTCTTCCTGCCCACTAGGGTCCCAATGGAGGAGCTGGTGGGGCTGCGCGCAGGCTCCTCTGGGAACCCCGTGACCCTGCAGGAGCTATGGGGCCCATATCCCCGCATCCGCCGAGGTATCCAAGGTGAGAGAGGGGTCCCCGTCCACTCCCCATGGAGGAACCCCAGGACACCCACCAGGTCCTGCCTTGCCCCAGACCCCAGGGCCGCCCTCCTCCTGGAATCTCTGGTGGGGAGCACTGCCTGGCCTCGGTGGGCGGCAGGAAGGGCAGGGCTCTCGGCCCCTCTCTGCGGGTCAATGTGCCAGGCCTCTGCCCTCCCCGTGGGGAGACCCAGCCCGAGGCCTGGTCACCTTGTCCCTCTGCCCTCACCAGGTGTGCTCAGGCCCAAGTTCATCACTTACTTTGGTCTCAACTGTCCCTTTAGCCAGAGGACAGCAAGGGCGGGGACCCCCAAAGAGAGACAGTGCAGCGCCAGGGACTGCTGCCCACAGCCATGACGGCCAGCTTCCAGGGGCCAGGCCCCGGGACCCTCGGAACCCCGCTGAGATGCTGTGACAGCTCTAGTGCCCCCCCACGCACCCCCTTATTCTTCCAGAGGTCCCAGCACGGGCGCGGTGGAGAGGGCGGCCAGGTGAAAGGCTTCTGGTTGGGGCAGGAGGCCCAATGCACCGTGCTGCTACCTCACTGCACCAATCCTGCTCTGAGGGGCCCCTCCCCCTGCCCTGTCCCCTGCCCCTCCGGTCCAGCGCCCAAGCAGGCCCCCGGGGAGGGCTGCCCCTGCCCCCTCCCCAGCTGTGACCCCAGCGTCCCCCCAGGTGGCCTGCAGTGGCTGAAGCGGCAGTTGTTCCGCGTGGGTGAGGACTGGTACTTTCTGATGGCGCTCGGGGTGCTCATGGCCCTGATCAGCTACGCCATGGACTTCACCGTCGATCGCGTGGTCCGAGGTAACTGACTGAGCCAGTGTGGGCCCCGCTCCTTCTCCTCTGCAAATTGGGTGTAGCTGGGTGTAGCGGGGCTTGGGGGAGGCCTCTGGTCCCGGCTTCCCTTCTGACTTGCTGTGTGACCCTGGGGAAGCTCCTGCCCCTCTCTGGGCCTCAGTCACCTCATCTGCACAGTAAGGGAGAGACTTCAGTGCTCTCAGGTACCTGGCCTCGGGCCTCCCTGTCCCCATGAGAAAGTACCCCCGAGGTTTCCCTAGCCATGGGTGGCTCCCTGACACCTAGCCATCCCCAGCACACAACTGGCTGTACCAGGAGATCGGGGACAGCCACCTGCTCCGGTACCTCTCCTGGGCCGTGTACCCGGTGGCCCTCCTCTCCTTCTCCTCCGGCTTCTCCCAGAGCATCACGCCCTCCTCGGGAGGTGAGTCTGTGGTCACTGAGCCGTTCGCCTGTACAGTGCTGTGCTCTGCAGCCCCCCCCCCCCAGCCTAAGCCTTTCCTGTCCTGTGGGGCGGGGGGAAAGACAGGCTCCAGGAAGCCCATTTCACAGCCAGAGAGGCAGGCTCAGGAGAGGGCTCCTCTGGACCACGGGAAGGATGGGGGCAGGCTCCCCTCTGGGGCTAGTGCCAGGGAGGAGCCCATGGCCATGGCGTGGCCAGCTGCCTCCAGCTGCAGGCCAGAGAGGGGGCTCTGGGCACCTCCATGGCGCTCTGGGAGCCCCACTCAGGTACCGAGGTCGGCCAGGTCCCCTTGGAAGAAAGAGAGCTCACATTCCCTGCAACTGTCAGCCTCCTCCTCTGCAAAGTGAAATCATAAATCCTAAGGTCACGGGTGTGCAAGGATCTGATGAGATCTGACTTGAAAATACCATGCAGGCTGGCTTTGAGGGCACACGCCTGCAATCCTAGTACTTGTGAGGCTGAGACAGGAGGATTGTAGCTTCGAGGCCAGTCTCAGCAATTTAGGGAGACCTGTTTCAAAATTTAAAAATAAGCAGAGGCATGGTGGCACATGCCTGTAATCCCAGTACTTGGGAGGCTGAGACAGGAGGATTAACAGGTTGGAGGCCAGCCTTAGCAATTTAGGGAGACCTGTTTCAAAAATAAAAAGTAAAAAGGACTAGGGGTGTATCTCAGAGGTAGAATGCCCTTGGTTTTAATCCACGGTACCAAAACAAAGTGAAAAAGCAGGTGCACCTTTAGGAGTTTTAATCTAGCCAGACAAGGTGTGCACCTGTAATCCCAACTACTCAGGAAGCTGAGGTAGGAGGATCACAAGTTCAAGGCCAGCTTTGGCAACTTAGTGAGACCCTGCCTCAAAATAAAAAAATAAAGCTGGGCATGGTGGCACACGCTTGTAATTCCAGTACTTGGGAGGCTGGGACCGGAGGATCTGAATTCACGGCCAGCCTCAGCTACTTCAGAATCCCTCTGCAACTTAGTGAGACCCTGTTTCAAAATAAAGAATAAAAAATAGGAGCCGGGCGTGGTGGCGCACGCTTGTAATCCCAGCATTTGGGAGGCTAAGACCAGAGGATCCAGGTTCTCGGCCAGCCTCAGCTACCTAGTGAGGCCCTCTGCAACTTAGTGAGACCCTGTTTCAAAATAAAGAATAAAAAATAGGGCTGGGGGTATAGCTCAGAGATAGAATGCCCCTGAGTTCAATCCCCAGTACCAAAAAAAAAAAAAAAAAAGAAGCCAGATGCAGTGGCATTGCCTGTGATCCCAGTTCTCAGGAGGCTGAGACAGGAGATCGTAGGTTTGAGGAAAGTCTCAGCAACTTAGTGAGGCCTTCCACAACTTCCACAACTAGTGAGACCCTGTTTTAAAATAAAATAGGGCTGGGGGCTCAGAGATAGAATGCCCCAGGGTTCAAAAAAAAAAAGATAAAAAGGGATAAAAAGGGATGGGGGTATAACTCAAAGGAAGAACACCCCTGGGTTCAATCCCCAGTACAAAAACGAATGAATGAATGAATAAATAAATAAATACAACCCGGGCGTGGTGGCGCACATTTGTAATCCCAGCATTTGGGTGACTGAGACTGGAGGATCCGGGTTCACAGCCAGCCTCAGCTACCTAGTGAGGCACTCCGCAACTTAGTGAGACCCTGTTTCAAAATAAAGAATAAAAAATAGGGCTGGGGTATAGCTCGGAGGTAGAATGCCCCTGGATTCAATCCCCAGTACTGCATATAAATACATACATACATACATACATACATAATACACACATGCATACACAGGTTGAGTGTGTAGCTCAGTGATAGAGCCCTCCTGGGTTCAATGCCTAGTATTACCAAAAAAACACAAAAACCCTTAAAGCTGCATCCTCTGGCCCCCGCCCACCCTGCCAAGGCTCTGGAGTCCCAGAGCTGAAGACCATCCTGTCGGGCGTGGTCTTGGAGGACTACCTGGACATCAAGAACTTCGGGGCCAAGGTGGTGGGCCTCTCCTGCACCCTGGCCAGCGGCAGCACCATCTTCCTGGGCAAACTGGTATGGGCAGACCTCCCAGCACCCCAGCCCATCCTCCTGCACCCCGGGGATGGGGGCTCAGTCTTGGGGGTAGAAATAAGCCAGGTCCCCAGATGTAACAAAATCCACCTCAGGTGGCCCTGGGGTTTGGAGGGGGGTAAGCGGGAAACCAGGCTGTCTTGGGTGAGGCCTCAGGAGAAGGAAGAGGAGAAAGGGGGAGGGGCGGCCCGGCTCCCACAGGCCCCGCCCCGCCCACGCCCCGCCCCTCACCTTGCCAGGGCCCCTTCGTGCACCTGAGCGCGATGCTTGCTGCCTACCTGGGCCGCGTGCGCGTGCAGACCCTCGGGGAGCCGGAGGTAAGAGCCTGGGGACCCCTGAGGAAGGGAAGAGGGGGTGGACTGGGAGGCCGGCTCTGAACCCCGACTCTCCCCCACCCAGAACAAAAGCAAACGGAACGAGATGCTGGTGGCAGGTGCGGCCGTGGGAGTGGCCACAGTCTTCGCAGCCCCCTTCAGCGGTGGGAGCCTCCCTCAAGCCCCTGCCCTGGGACGGGGGTGGAGGGTGGGGGTGTCCAGTGGCTTCAGGGTGCAGTAGACAGACCGGGTTGGAACCCAGCTCACGCGGTGTGACTCTGGTGGAGGAGTCCACCTCTCAGCTTGGTTTCTTCAGCTGTAGAATGAGGATCCAGAGCGTCCCTCCCTACCCTGCGGGTGAGGAGAGGGGCACACACAGGCAATCCACGGCTGGGAGTGCTCCCTGGCCAGCGGGAGTCCTCCCTTCCCAGGGCTTGAGCCCTACACTCCATTCAGCTGGGACCCAAGGGGACAGGTGCCCTGGCATGGGGTCCTGCAGCAAGAGGGGCAGGGGCGGGGCGGTGGTCCTGAGCGCCTGTCGCCCCAGGGGTCCTGTTCAGCATCGAGGTCATGTCCTCCCACTTCTCCGTCTGGGATTACTGGAGGGGCTTCTTTGCTGCCACCTGCGGGGCCTTCATGTTCCGCCTCCTGGCCGTTGAAGTGTTCCGCCTCCTGGCCGTCTTCAACAGCGAGCAGGGTGAGTCCTGCCTGGGCCCCTCACTTCGCCATCTTCCCCCGGGGAGCTGACCCACGCAGGGCATAATGGTTCCGGAGGAAGGTCTGCGGGTGCAGGGGATGAATCCCAGGGACATTGGAATCAGGGCCTGCCCCACCTCCACCCCTGCTGGCTACTCTGGGACTGGGCTTGGAGAGGATATGACCTGCGTCCCCCGGCTCCTTCCCCAGAGACCATCACCTCCGTCTACCAGACCAAGTTCCGCGTGGAGGTGCCTTTCGATCTGCCTGAGATCTTCTTTTTTGTGGCACTGGGGTGAGCAGGGTCCTTGGTCCCTGAGAACCACCGGGGTGGACTCCAGGTGGGACCGGAGCAGGGGCCTGGACTCACCACCTCGCCCCCAGGGCCATCTGCGGTGTCGTGAGCTGTGCTTACGTCTTCTGCCAGCGCCTCTTCCTCGGTTTCGTCAAGACCAACCGCTTCACCTCCAACCTACTGGCCACCAGGTGGGCTCTGGCCTGGGGGGCCTCTCAGGAAGTCCCCCCAAATCCCAACCTTCTATAGAAAGCCATGCCCCTACTCAACAACTTAGTGAGACCCTGTTTCAAAATAAAGAATAAAAAATAGGACCGGGGGTATAGCTCAGAGGTAGAATGCCCCTGAGTTCCATCCCCAGTACCACAAAAAAAAAAAAAAAAAGAAAGAAAGAAAGCCATGCACTAACTGAACCCAGGTCCTTCCACGGGAACCTCCAAACCCCTCTCTATCCCACACACCACCCATCTGCAAGTCCCCACAGCCCTCTTACTACAACGCAGACCCCTCATTTAACCCCACCCCTCCCTGAGTCCACACCCCTAGAACCCCCACTCCCGCATGGAGCCCTCTCCTCCCCACACCTGGCCTGGCCTGGCCCTGCTCCCAGCCTGCCTTGGTCCCAGACCCTCTGGTCAGCCCGGCCCTTTATCATGGGGAAGGGGCCATGTATTTCTTTTCTGGGCTGGGGGATCTCTGGTATCTGCTCCTATCCTCACTCTCCCCTTGGTGTCAGGGTGGTGGGACCTGCCCTGGCCTGGTGAGCCCCCATTTCCCCTCCATGGGGGGAAGGGAGCCAGCACTGGAGACCCCACCCCACCCCACCCCACAGCAAGCCTGTGTACTCGGCCCTGGCGGCACTGATTCTGGCCTCGATCACCTACCCGCCCAGCCTGGGCCGCTTCATGGCTTCTCGGGTAAGGGGGGGCAGGGAGGGAACCCCCATTCCTGCCCCTGGGGGGTGCGCACCATCTCACTTGTCCCTGCGGCTAGTGTAAGGGAGATGCTCGGTGTCTGTTTGTAGAAGAGGAACTGTAGCTCAGGGAGGTCGGAGCCGTCCCCAAGGTCACTGCTGGGAGGTGGTAGGGTCAGGTGTTGGCAAGGTGGCTGGGGACAGCAGAACTGCTGCTGTCGCCTGCTCTAGCTCTCCATGAGAGGACTTTTGGACTCGCTGTTGGACAACAGCTCTTGGGCCGTGATGACGCAGAACTCGTCCCCACCCTGGCCCGCGCAGCCTGACCCCCAGAACCTGTGGTTGGAGTGGTACCACCCGGACTTCACCATCTTCGGGACCCTCGCCTTCTTCCTGGTTATGAAGGTGGGCACCCAGGCTGTGTGCTGAGCCCAGACCAGCTCAGGGAGGGACAGGCTCACCTCCTGCCGCTTGGAGCCTGTCCCTGCCGCCCAGCTCCCCGCTCCAACCGGCCCCCGCCCTGCACACCCCGGGCAAGTCATTTCACCTCTGAATCTCGGTCTCGACGTCTTTCAGATAGGGTAGTTACTGCTTCCACTTCAAAGAGGGGCTGAGAGGGAAGAAGGGAAAGGATCTGGCCTGTGCCGGGCACACAGTGGGCACTTTATCAGGACGCCTCGCCTGAGCCCACACACTCTCCCCCCAGGAAGCCCCCATCCTCCCCGTCTCCTGTGGCCCTAACCCTCTCTCTGGTCCCCCCAGTTTTGGATGCTGATTCTGGCCACCACAATCCCCATCCCGGCAGGCTACTTCATGCCCATATTCGTCTTCGGTGAGTCTGGGTGCCCGGGGTCTGAGAGGTTCCAGGGTACCGGGGCAGGGCTTTGGCTCCTGACTCACCACCCACCCCCGCCCGGGGACAGAGGGCTGTGGAGGCCTGGCTGGCCCGGCTGCCCTCTCACCCGAGTCCTTGGCCAGGAGCTGCCATCGGGCGCCTCTTCGGGGAGGCCCTCTGTGTCGCCTTCCCTGAGGGCCTTGTTTCTGGAGGGGTCCTCTACCCCATCATGCCTGGGGGCTACGCTCTGGCAGGTGAGTGGGCGGGGCTGGTTCATGGGCAGGCCTCGTGGGGTAGTCACCTGGGCACCTCCTACCCCCCCAACCCGCCGCCAGGGCCATGCCAGCCTCCCCATAGAGGCTGAGCCCCTCTGAGCCGCCCGTCCGGCTCTGCCCCGCAGGGGCTGCGGCCTTCTCGGGGGCGGTGACCCACACCATCTCCACGGCGCTGCTGGCCTTCGAGATGACCGGCCAAATCGTGCATGCACTGCCCGTGCTGATGGCCGTGCTGGTGGCCAACGCCATCACCCAGAGCTGCCAGCCCTCCTTCTATGACGGCACCATCATCGTCAAGAAGCTGCCCTACCTGCCCTGGATTCGGGGCCGCAAAATCTGGTGAGCAGTGGCAGAGCCCAGAGAAATGCCCAGCGCTGACTCCGGGTGCAGAGCCCTCGGGGCCCCTCTCCCCCTCTCTCCAGGGCTCCGTGTGCTGGGCGACGAAGCCAGGGTCAGGGCAGGTGACACAGCGAGCTCCAGCCCCAAGAGGTCCCCTCTGCTCCCGGGGCTCCTGCTCTGTGGTCCTCGCCCCCTGGTGGGAGCGGGAGGCGGAGCCAGGATGGAAGCAGGTTTCTCTTCCTCCCTGGACCTCAGGGGACCTGGGCAGCTTCTGTCCCCAGAGAGGCAGAGCTCAGAGGCTCAGAGGGTCCTGGTCAAGGTCCAGCTGCACACCCGTGCAAGCTGTTTCTCACTCAAACCTCAGTGTCCCCATCTGTGAGACGGAGGTGTTCCTCCAGTGGTTTCCATGCCTTAAAGTGGCGTTTATTTATTTACTTTTGGTACTGGAATTGAACTCAGAAGTGTTCTGCCTCCAGCTTCACCCCCAGACCTATTTATATATTTATTTTATTTTATTTTTTTGCAGTACTGAGGATTGAACCCAGGGGCATTCTACCTCTGAGCTACACCCCCAGTCCCATTTTTTATTCTTTTTTTTTTTTTCAGTACTGGGGATTGGACTCAGGGGCATTCTACCTCTGAGCTATAACCCCAGCCCTATTTTTTACTTATTTTGAAACAGAGTCTCACTAACTTGCGGAGTGCCTCATTAGATAGCTGAGGCTGGCTGCGAACCCGTATCCTCTGGGTCTCAGTCTCCCAAATGCTGGGATTACAAGCCTGTGCCACCACGCCCGGCCCATTTTTTATTCTTGATTTTAAAACAGGGTCTTACTAAGTTGCAGAGGGCCTCACTAAGTAGCTGAAGCTGGCTGTGAACCCGGGTCCTCCAGTCTCAGCCTCCCAAGTACTGGGATTACAAGCATGGGCCCTGGCCCCCAATCCCTTATTTATT
>PVLC010012578.1:0-42997 GCA_004027655.1 Graphiurus murinus
GTGAGACATAATAATAGGGCAAGAAGCATCTGCAGTCTGACTTTCTTAACTCAGCTCCCCAGTTTGGCCCCGTCACCTCAACTCAACTTAAAATCCTTTCTTTTCTTGTCTCTACAGTAACAGCACTTTTCCACAGAGCGCCTCCCTGCCACCATACTTCTCTCAAGGTTTGTACCCCTGGCTTTCATGACTGACCCCAGCCAACATGTCTGTATAATTGGATCTCCAACCTTCTCAAAGCCTTTCGGCAAAGGTTTTGTTATTTCCTAAAGGCATCTGACTTCCTCCTCCGACATTTAATTCAGTGTCTGCAATGTGTCAAGCACTGTTGGAATGATAGGATACCACATAAAACACCGCACACTCATGCACTTTGCCAGGAAGCCAGTCCTACTCCCTAATCTTCCCACGCAGAGCTGTTCCTCCCTGGCTCTTTCCATAGAGGGCTCAGAATGGTGCTTGGCTTTCTCTGCAGTTTTAGGTTTCCATGATGAAACTGCCCTTGGGCTGTGAGTTGGAGATCATGTATAAAATACAGATTAAGAGAAGATTCTTATTCAGGTCTAGGATGAGCCCCAGGGATCGGTCTCTTAAATGATACTGCCTTTAGGTGTTTTGTTAGAGTATTTAAAATTTAACGTGCATGCAAATCACCTGGGAATAAATTCAGTAGGTCTGGGGTAAGACCTGAGATTCTGCATTTCTTTTTTTTTTTTTTTTTTTGTACTGGGGATTGAACTCAGGGGCATTCTACCTCCGAGCTATACCCCCGGCCCTATTTCAAAATAAAGAATAAAAAATAGGGCTGGAGATTCTGCATTTCTAACCAGTAATATAAGTTCCCACAGGATATTGATATTACTGGCCCACTCCGAGTAGCACCAAAATCCTACAAGGTAGAACTAGAGTGTATTTATTTTTATTCTTAAAGCAAATGTGACCAGCACATTGAACTTTTAAAATGCTTATCGAATAAATTAGTCGCAAATGACGGAAAATTATCCAACTCTAGTCTATGGATTTTACTATGCCAGGAAACTGGCCTAACATTATGAGAATTTTCTAATTTTTTTTCATAAAAATTGAAAGCATGGCATTTAATGTAAAATTATCAATTTTAAAATGCTGACTTAAAATTATTAAAATGCTGTGAAAAACAAATACTTTCTTTTTTTGTTCTCAGGGTCCATGTGCAGAAACACAAGTGTGTGTTTTAAATAAAAATTACATTACTAAGTTTGAATTATAACTCAAGAATAAACATTTTTTTTCAGGAGCACATTTATTGTATCCAGTTTTATACACCAATCAATGTGTGAGATCCCACTGCTGACACCAGCAACACACATTAAGTTTTTAATGCTTTCTAAACATTTGAGATTAGTGTCTATATTCATCACGTGGTTTCCATTTTCCACAATCCCTTGAACTCAGTTTTTCAAACCTACATTTGTGTCACCTACTTGTTTCCTATAAGCATCTGAACTGTAGACACTTCACTTCCATCAGTATTCCCAAAGTAAGTTCCACAGAGCTCTGGTTTCTTGAGTTGGCTATGGGGATTATTAATACAAATAGTTACTTTTTAGAATACTACCTTAATCAAAATGTATCCCTTATCTTCCAAGACTGCCAGGACTCCTGGTTCTCAGTCTTTGGCACTGGTTGCTCCAACCTCAGGAAGGTAAAGATTGTGTCATGCATTGTCCAAAAATCAGATGCAATTCCTGTTAGGATCCAGATATCAAGGGTGGTAGGTGACTACATTAAAGAGTATATGTGGTTGTGTTGTGAACTATGGCTTTATGGTGCTGGCATGTAGTTACAGAAGCAGAAAGAGTAATTCCTCAACACTAGAACAGACACTCAGTATAGGCCTTGGTTCTACTATTCTCCTGTGTTGTTAGAGTTCACTCATTCACTAGCATTATAAAAGTATAAAAGTGTTGGACTGAAAAAATGGGCCTAGAAAAGGTCTACTCATGCACAGTAATGTCTGGGAGCCACAGGTGTAAGTCTTGATCCTTCCACTATTACACATAATTTGCTTAGATTCTTTGAGTCCATTTCCTCATACACAAATTGAATATAACACTCACCTTGTAATGTTGCTGTATAGGCAATGTACATAAAATGGTTTACTCAAGATCTGGACAGAGTGGTGCTATATAAACATTTATTGAATTAATGATGGCTGAATAATTAAGAGAACATTCAGATAATAGAATTTCTCAGTTTTTAACAGTTGTTCTGACACACAAAACAGCCAACTACAGTCAAACCTTTCCTGAGAGGAGAAAACATGTTCTCACAAACTTTCATGGAAGTGTAAATAAAGAGTTTTGGAGAAAGTAAGGCCTGAGCACTAGGCAATTTATGGGTTTTCAGTGAGGATTTCCTGATTGATCGATGAGCTGCAGTGGCTCCTGCAGATTGAACGATTGTACCTGTTAGGAAATTCAGCAAACACAGCAGGAAGCAAATATTGGTTCTAAAAGTTAACAATGTTCTTCTTGTCTTGGGTAAATGACATTTCTTTTTATGAAAACAATGGGAACATAATTATTCCTACTGCATTGCTATGACATCAACAGTTGAAAATCTATTCTACATGTACTGATATCACAGGGATCCATTAAAGATCTGTGTCTTGAATATTCTTATTGATGTTCACATTAAAGAAATTGGAAATTTTTTTTTTCATGTATGGACATAGTCACTTTATATCATGTAGCATGCACAGTTAGGGAATTTCTAAAGTTTGAGGTTCTGCTCTCAGAATTTCACTGACATGTTTACAGAATAACACCTGAACAGCTCTCTTGGTTTTGAATAGGTGAAAATTATTTTAAAAGCCTTGTTTTCTTGAAATGTTAGTTATAGAAAAAATTAAAAGTGCATTGGGGGGATGTATTATGAGGTAAGTAAACAATAGCTTACTGTAAATTAATTTTCAAAATGCTGTATTTTTTAAAGGCCCTTGCAACAGACCACCTCTCAGAGCAGAAGGTAGAAGCTTTCCCTTGCCCGTTCCAAACAAACCTCAAACGCGTTCCCCTGGGGAAGAAGAGGTAATGAAGCCAATGTTCTTATTTTTATTCATCTTTCCCTAGAAAATGGCTCATAAGAAACTCCCATGGAATACTCTTCTATACTTTTACATTCTATTAGTTGTTGGTTTAATTAAAGGAGAGAGTGCTGGGAGTGTAGCTCAGTGGTAGAGTGTGTGCCTAGGGGGCATAGGCTCTGGGTTTCATCCTCAGCACTAGAAGAAAATAAAATAAATGGGAAGACCTAGATGAAAGATAGTATGTTCTTTTTCCTTGGTGTTTTTTTGTTTTTGTTTTGTTTTGTTTTAGACCAATGGCAAATGCATGCTTTGCATCTTACAATGAAAAAATAGTCCTATTTTATGTTTCCTAGCTTATGGCCTTGAAAAAGTCACTTAACTGCCCCATCAACACAGTTTTCCCATTATGTTATTACTGTATACTGAACTGAAGGAATTCTCGTACCTGTGTCTTTCCTGATGAGAGGTTCCATTATAGAAGGAATGCTAATCCAATGCCACCTTTGCAATCAGCGTCATGATAAAAAGCAGTTCATGTAAAATCCCTTCTCTTTAGCCCTACCTACATGGTTCTATATTTAAGTTAAGAAAACAAATGTTTCAGACTTCATAGAATTGGGGTGGTGACTTATGGAAATTATTACTTGGAGGCTTTTCTTTTCACTTACCTATGTAATTGCTGAATTTATTCAGTGTTTTAAAATTTTTACATTTGCAGAACTCATTAGATGAAGAGTGGTATGTTTCTTATATTACCCGACCAGAGGCAGAAGCTGCTCTTAGGAAGATAAACCAGGTATCGTGCTATAGTTTATTTTTAAGTAGTTGTAAATATTAATGGAAAGAGATGAAGGAAATTGACTTCTATTGGGTCCCAATTATTAGCTGGGAAATCCGTTAGGCGCTGTTCCCACTTCTAGGGGCTGTTCCTAGGAGACCCATTAGTGCCAGCTTCAGACCAACCAGCACATGTAGCAGTGATTCCTGGGGCTGAGAATCATTTGGCTGAAAGAAAAATCTAAATTAAGGCAATCATTTGGCTGGCAGAATCTTAGAAGATTTTTATTAATGAAAGAGTAGGTCTTGTCACGTAAAAGTGTCAAAAGGAGACTTTCCCATAATTTCCAAGATCCTATCAACCAGTTCCCTCCAAATGGATGTTATGGCATCCATATTGAGAGAGGCAGATGTGACTTTTTTTTAAAACCATATCTCCTAGAAATTCCTAGCTATTCCTTTGATATTATAAAGTCTTAAAGAGATTCCTTGTGGCCTAAGGCTGAGTCTTAACCCCAAATCTATTTACCAGAGATGGCAAAGCAAAGATCCTTCATCATTCACACCTCAAGTGTATAGCAGCAGTTTTCAACTTTGACCCCACATTTAAATAATCTGGAGAATTTTCTTAAAACCCTACTTCTTGGGTCTCACCTGAAGAGATTTGGTTTTAATTAGTGGAGGTGTTGTGTGGGCTGAGGGAGTCTTCAAAACTCCCCAGGGAAGTTCTGGTTCCAGCCATGGCTGTGTGTCAGCGGTCCAAAGGTAGGCTTGTTTAACAGAGATGTTCTGATTGGCTCAACTAACTTGGGATAAAAAGAACAGAGATGGCTATCATTGCAGATTGATGGCTTCTTAAAAGCTATCCTAATTCAGTACACAGAGGAAGGAATGGCTTAAATGAGTCATGCTAGCTAACTGTATTAATATGACATCTTTATAGTGCATAGTTATGTTGCAGTAACTTATTGAATGGAAATTTAAAATACAGGATGAATCACAACATTAGTTTAGTAAACATCAGAAAAAAAGGTGACAGGAATACACATGGTCCACATTCAATTTTGTTCAGGCGTGTGATGGATGAAATACTAAATCTACAGATCATGAGGTTTTAAAAGGGGTGAGTTTGATAGGCATGTGGGTGTTTTCTGACTGTGGGTGTGGAAAGAAAAGGCTAGGGAATTCACTCACAGGAGTGGGAAGATACACCTTGAGTTAGCTAATCAAGTCTTTTTTTTTTTTTTTCTTTTTCTCCTTTATCTACTAACCACTGTTTTAGTCAGGTTTTTTTTTGTTGTTTGTTTTTTTGTTTTTGTCATCCCTCTGACCAAAATACCTAACAAACACAACTTAGAAGAAGAAAAATTTCTTTGAGGCTCATAATTTCACAGGTCAGTTCATAATCAACTGCTTCCCAGGCAGGAACAGCTCAGTGGCAGGGCCCCAGGGCATGGCAGAGGAGGAGAAACCACCTTAGCTCAATGGCACTGGACGCAGAAAACGACAGGAAGTGTCCAGGAATAGATATATTCCTCAAGGCCATGACCCCAGTGTAATACCATGCCCTACCTCTGACCTTGCTGCATCAGGGACATGCTTTGAAAACATGAGCTCAGGGAAGGGGTGGGGTGACATTCATACCCAAGCCATAACAACCTCCTATTATTTGTTTTATTACTGAAAAAAAAATCCTTTTTTTATGAAGAGGCTGACTTGGAAGGAAATTTCTCTGATATAATCTATGTTGCTTTTCTTTCTTTAAATTTGAACTGGGGATTTAACCCAGTGGTATTATACTTCTGCACTAGATCCCCAGCCCTACTTCATTTTTTAGTTTAAAACAGGGTCTCACTAAATTGCTGAGGCTAGTCTTGAACTTGCAATCCTCTTGTCTTAGCCTCCCAAGTAATAGAATTACAAGTATGCGCCACTATGCCCAGCTCTGCTGCCTTTCTTAATAATGACGAAATGCACAGACACAGCAATCTATAGTTGTTTGGGAACCTGAAGGTCAGTTGATTCAGCTGACAGGTTTTGCATAGCCCTAGCATTTGTCAGCTGTTCCTACAGGCAACAAAAGTATTGACTTTTAATGCTCCCATAATAATAATTTATCCTTTTAGGATGGCACTTTTCTGGTTAGAGACAGCTCTAAAAAAACAATAACCAATCCATATGTCCTCATGGTGTTGTACAAAGATAAAGTTTACAACATCCAGATCCGTTATCAGGAAGAAAGTCAAGTTTACTTATTGGGGACTGGACTACGAGGGAAAGAGGTAAGGAATTCAAGTTTCAAAATTTCCCCTAATTCTCTTTTTCTGCCTCTCTGCATACTTACATAGAAGCCTCACTTAACCTTCTCTGGGAGTGTGTGCTGTGTAACTACTTTTGAGTTAAATCAAATTAGTGAAGCCCTTCATTTATTGAAGGGAATAAAGCAAAATATACCAGTGACTAATTCTGCCACTGGAGTCTTTCTTTATCTTTTATTGCAAATAATCCAACATCACAGGTATAATTTTTAAAATACACATCTAATTTTTAAAAAAATCTAGTTAGATGGTGTCAAAGGCAAGTCTCTTCTATTATTAACCTCTGCAATATAATTTTTAATGTGGGATTACAATGTACTTATAAGTCTGTATTTTAAATTAATAGCATCTGGGAAAGGAGCAAAGCTAGAATACTTGCTGTGGTGATTATCTAGATATGTGGGTCATTTCTTACTAAACATGGAGGTCTGGCTCTTTGAAGATGGCCAGATTCCAAAGAAATTTTCCTTTATGTGGCCAACGCTTAGATTTTCATGCCAGACACTTTTTGGGTGGTAATCAGAATTGATGTGAAAGAAACCCTCAGGTTTCTGCAAAGAAAACTAACAATTAAACTTAAGAGTCCTAAAGCATGACTTCTAAGTTCAAAGTTCCAGGAGGAAGACTCACTGAATTAAACATTTCCAGAAGAAGAAACAACTCGCACATTACTTATACTTCAATCCAAATAGTAATGACAAATGTTGAGTAGAAAAAAACAGTACATGTTTTTGGTAAAAATGTTTGAGTCGGTTGTTCATTGTGGATAGAGCTGCATAGGCGCTTTCTCACTAGAAGTGTCTGCCCTCCAAGGTTTCTCCTGGAAACACACAGGTAAAACCCGTGATTGCAACAGCTCTGGAGGGAGTGCTTAGGCAGTCAACCTTGGAGGAAATGCATAATCCCATCTGGGATAACTTCGTGACATCTGACTCATGTTTAGAAGGATGTATGGGGCTTTTTCCAGTCTGGCCATCAGGGATAGGGTGGACGTGGATGCAGAGTTGGCTGCTGAGTTTTGTGAGTATGAAGGTGGCGTAGGCACACCACTGAGAGATCATGAAGGAACTCTCATACCTTACAATAGGTATCATCTCCAGACACCATGGATGATGTCTGACCTCCCGATTCCTTATACCTCCTAACACTCTTAATGATTGGGGTGAAGTAGAGATGCAGAAACCAGAAACAAAAGCAGAAACAAAGAGACCAATCCCAAGCCTAGGGAATTATAATTAGAATATTTAGAGTAAGATATCTCCTATATGAAGTTAACATGATTTGTTTTATGTTGATGATGAATTTTTCAAATCTTGATAACAGAAGTCACCAAAATATTTACCAAATTTATATGCCTCCCCCTACAATTCTAGTATCTTGAAGAGATAGGATATAAAATCTGAGAGTGAAATTCATGCTATATATTCCAGTATTGACTTCTCTCTCCTATTTTAACTTTTCCAGGACTTTTTGTCTGTGTCAGATATTATCGACAACTTCAGGAAAATGCCACTCCTGCTCATTGATGGGAAAAATCGAGGCTCCAGATACCAGTGCACATTAACATATGCTGCAGGGTATCCATAGGAAGGTAGTCAAGCAAACAGACCTTCCTCTTGCTTCTGTTGCTGATAAAGGAAGATCAGTCTACATAGGTGAATGGACAAAGACTTAGGACTGAAATGAACTTAACATGAGCACAAGGGGTTTTGTCTTTTCCTTTAAAAACAGTGTTTGAAATGAAGACTGTCAAATATCCCATAATTTATTTATTCTTTAATGTTTGTAAAGTACAAGACTAATATTGTTCACATGTGAAGGTTAGTACTGCAGTACTTCATTTTACAAAATAGATGTATATTCTTGAATATCCATTTCAAAGCACAGTAGTTTATACAGTTATAGAAATTATTTGGGGAAAAATTTAAGACACCGAAGCAGTAATAGTTTTCGATACCACGCGAAACTGATTTTTGTGTAGCCAAAACTTTGTCAATCTTCAGTTTTTTATATAACTTAAAAGTTACTAAAATTCATTTTCTCAGCAGCAATAATTTATGAAGCTTAAAAAATATAATTTCATTCTTTCTTATTTGGTGTTTTTTGTCAGGGGGATCTATGTGTACTTTTTTATGACAAGATAAATGCATGTTGGGATAACTTCCTGGGATTAAAATAGTCTTTTGCCTTATTCTTGGGTTCCTAAAACAACTTTATTGACTTTATCGTGTGGTCTATTTTAAATTTAGAGATGAGACTTTGGTTTCAGATACACCTGGGTTTAAGTTGATATTTTACCGAATCCTCATACTCAACACCCACATTGCATGACCTCCACCCACCCAACTCCAGAAGCATTATCCAGTGATGCAGCTTTTACTGAAAGCATCCAGGGAAGATGGGGCAATGCTTATACACAAAATAATTCTTACAAGCCAGAAAAACCTGTATTCACTTACATCTTTGACAGGATGCTTAATAAGAATTTAGTGCCAGTTCTGTGTTAAATGCTGAGCTAGTTTCTGGGGAGTGAGGATAATAGGCACTACAAATTTTGTAATGGAGTGAGCTCAACTTGTGTCTTCCTTCTGGCATTTAATCCTTTTATGTTCAAAAAGATATAAAGTGAAGAGATTAAGGCATCTACTTGGCAGTTACCCATGTTTAAAAGACAAACCAAAAGCTTATTTTAAGTCTCTTGACGAAAAGGAATAAAAATCACCAACTTTTAGGGTAAAGGTGTTCTCTACTGCTATGCTGGAAATTGTTGTGGGAACCAGATGTTTTTATGACTAGCACTTTCCACTTCTTTTCAAGCCCTGGTAACTCCGTTCTTCTGGTTGAGCCTTTCCTTTTACCTCAGCCCTTATGATGCCAGTGATGAATCACCACTGCCCAGGCCCCTGCTCAGTAATAAACATCTTACTAAAGTTAGGTCAATCAGGGTCCCTTTCTGAAATGCTAAAGGTGGACACTAAAACAGAAGATGTCTCTTTTGGGGGAGAGTCCCCAAAAGGCAATGCAGTACTAAAATTGTCTGCTAACATGTTTTAACCCCTTTTTACCCACCACATGGAGGAAACCAGTACATAACAGGAAAGAGTTTACACAAACAGAAGCACAACTAATAGAGATCTCACATGAATGTATGTAGCCCCTGAAATCTACTCCAGCTGTGGACTTCTGAGTCTCATGACCCAGTAAATGCTTCAACTAGTTGTATTTGGCACTTGTTAACACAAGAGTTCTGATTAATATAAGCTCATGATCCCCATTAATAATTTAGCAACTCTGTCAACCTAAGCCAAATTCAAGGGTAAAGGTAAAGGGTAAGAAGTGTCCATGGCTAATTTCCCATATCACACTCTTGCTAATAGTGAAATGAATCAGACACTCTGAAACATTAAACAATAAAACAAGACTTGAAGAACATGAAATGTTTATTTACAACTATTATTTTTATTTTGTTCTAATTATGTTAACTATATTAATTAACTCAATTCTCACAGATACTTGTTAATTCAATAATAAAAATAGTAAAACAGGGTACACAAAAAAATCAGACAGAAAAACTGCTAGAAGTAAGGGATACATCTGTTACGTCAGACTCTTCAAACAGGGGGTTATTTATTTCTGTTTCCTTTAAGTCATCTGTCTTCACAGGATGATTAAAATGTAGAGTAAGGTCACAAAGCAGTAACTGGGAGAGCTCTAAGGAAAACAAAATAACAGAAGATATATTATAGCACATATGTCATAAACAAATAGTACTGCCTTATGTAACTATTTCCTAATTCCTAATGTAGTTTAAAATGATTAATGCTCAAACTACAATTTAGGTGTGCCCCATTTTGATTTAAAATTACATTTTGTATACTGCAATAAAAGAATGATGTAAAAATATACTGGAACATAGCCCATTTAGTCAGCTATCTTCCTACACTGCAACTTGATTTATGCAAATCTGATATACGCATTTTTAAACTTACTTTAACTTATACATGCACACAGCGTGATAGATCAGGTAAGTTTATTAGACAGATTACAAAAATAGTTCCTACTTCCAGAGCAACAGTTTTCAACTTTAAAAAGAAAAAAAAACTCATTTTGTTTTTGTTGTTTTATGTTTATTTTGTTCTGCTGCTGCTGCTTTTGGTCAGGAAAGGGAGGGTGGGGTTAGTGTTTATCTCCATAAAGCTAAATGGCATTACTTTTTTTAGTTTTCAGGATTACTATTTCTGAATAAAGACTCCCCCAATACACCTAGAGAAATTTGGAAGCTCAATTCTTAATCATTAAGTTTTAATTATATATTTTTCACAAATGAGTTTTACATGGCATGTACTTTCCTGCAAGCTGCCTTCCAAACATAATTAGTAATTGTTTTACTTTTCATGGTTATCAGGAACATATCCCAGATGTCCCCAGTTGAACAGATCTGTATATTTTACCCCTAAGCTAGTCTGTTGTTAGAAGTCTGCTCTCCTGTAGCCTTCTGATTTGCTCTCTCTGGACTGATTACTCCCTAGCACTGGTATGTAGCTTGTTTCCCTGAAACTCCCTTTCACATTGTCCTAGGGTTTCCTTTCACCCTTCCCTTCTGTGGAGTACATTTTTTCCAGAATTCCTGTGTGGTTCTCTTTTGGTCTGCTCCCTTTACTTGGTGGAATATAGCCTCAGAAACTTCCTAGGGGAAATTATAAGTCTAAAAATGTCTATGTACTACTTTCCAATTAGTAGGTTAACTGGCTATAGAAATTTAAGTTGGAAATCATATTTTTTTTCAGATTAGGCATTGCTGCATCATCTTCTAGCTTCCAGTGTTGACATTGAGAATTTTTATGTAATATTCTCAATCCCTATTTTCTCTTCAGAAGCTTGACTGATCATTTTGTTGTCCTAGTATTCTGAAATTTCACAATATTGTGCCTTGGTATGCACCTATTTTCATCCATTATGCTATGCTCTTGTACTCTGAAACTTACATTCGTTATTCAGCTCTGGGAAATTTTCTCAGATTTATTTCTTCAATGTCTTCCTCCTGACCCACTAATGATGTTCTAACACTCTATTTATTGTATATTGGACATCGTTCATTTTCCAAGAGTTCTCTTTTGTTTCCTAGATATTTTATAATATCCTGTTCCCTTTTCGTGGATATGGCATCTTTTCTTACTTTATGGATATTAATGGTAGTTTCCTGAAGTTTTGTCTCCCCTCAAAATTTGTTTCCCTTCATTTGATTCACTGTATTTGTTAATTTTGTCTGTGTTAAATATTACATGCCTTCTTCAATTGCGTGTTGTGCATAGTTGTTCACTCATATTAAGACCATGACACTCTAAAGACAATTAGAAGCTCTATGCTTATAGTTTATGCCATAGGATGATCTTGCTGGATTATTTTGTTGGAAGGGTCTCTACCTTTAGTTTCTTTAGGTCTTTTCTTAGGTGAGTCCTATTCCTGAAAGAAAATCTGCCTGAAGGGCATAAATCTGGCTGTGAGTTGTGAGTGTTTTGGTAACTAATTGAGGAAAGAAAACTGGGGTAATTTAGTGTGTAAACTTTGTCCTAACATCCTTGTTTTTAGTACAACATTCTCCCTCAACCATGGTTAGTGGCTCCAGGTCAAAGACTCTTTATTTTAACCATGAGTTTTCTGTTACAGAAGGGGAATAGCTGCCCTTGTTCAGTGGGAAAGACACCTCAGGGATCTATGATTTTGTAAAAAACATTTAACTAATCTTCTTGTTACTTAGTCCCACTTCACCCCCATTTCCAAAAGATTCTAGTCACAACATATATTGAGTTGCTGGGGGCTTATTTCTTCACTATATCCAGCCATCTTAGTATTTGGACTTTTTGGGACTTTGGGGTTTAATCTTGTCAATTTGATTACATTTGCTTTTTTATGATGATTATTCATTTTTTCAACCTTGTATATTTTGCCTGTTTAAAATCACAAGTTTAAAAATTATGTCTACCAGCCGGGCGTGGTGGCGCACGCTTGTAATCCCAGCATTCGGGAGGCTGAGAGTGGAGGATCCGGGTTCGAGGCCAGCCTCAGCCACCTAGTGAGGCACTCCTCAACTTAGTGAGACCCTGTTTCAAAATAAAGAATAAAAAAACAGGGCTGGGGGTGTAGCTCGGAGGTAGAATGCCCCTGAGTTCAATCCCCAGTACCGAAAAAAAAAAAAAAATTATGTCTACCATTGACTAGTTGCTGGACCTTGAGAAATTTAATTAACCTCTCCAAGTCTATTTTCCTATCTGTAAATGCTAATAGTAATAGTTTCAACCTCATAGGGTTTTGTTATGACTATTAAATGAATGAGTTTATGTACAGCTCTTAGAAGAGTGCCTGGTTATGGAAGATAATGTTAGCCATTGACATTATTTTGGGAGGAAGTAGGGATAAATGGGATGTTCATTTACTCCTCTACATTTACCAGAAGTTTATCCTAGTCTAGATATAAAGGTCCCATATACTAACTGGCTGACCAGGAACATATCTATCATATTTATTATTTCTATTTTCTTCATGAACAATACTTCCCAAACTAGAACAATTAAATAACAAAATCTTGGAGGAATCTATAGCTTTTCTAATTGTTTCAAATGAGTTCAAACATCCTGAACAATTTATTCATTTAATAAACATTTTCCAAGAACCCAGTATATCAAAGCACTGTGTTATGTTCTGGGAGAATCCTAAAGGAGCTTACAGTTGAGTGCAGATAGAAAAAGTAAGTAAACATGCAATTACAGCACAGTATGGTAGGTGATGCAGAAAGGTAGAAGGGAAAATCTGCCAGCTCAAAAAAAGTTTTCCAATGTAAGTGACCTCAACTAGTAACTAACAGTTAACCTGGTATGGTGGATGTCGGATATAGCAATGGGATTTTGGAAGATATGTTAAGGCACAGACACAAAAGAGAACATTGAGTAGATATGCAAATACTTCCTTATGGCTAGAACATGGATGTGCAGGTAGCAAATGCCGAAATTAGAGAGGCGTCAGGGGTCTGATCTCAGAGGTTATGTGGTCTATTCTAGGATTCTTGAACTTTACACCTTGAGGATAATGGGGAGCCAATGAAAATTTTCAAAAGATTGTATTTTAGGAAGAAAATCTTCACTGTAGTGTTGAGATGGTTGGGGGTGAATTAAGTAAAGGTAATGAGATCTCTATGTCAGATTCCTCAGAGTCTTTTAGTTAATACGCACAGTGGGTTTTTGGCTTAAAGCACTTTCCAAACTTATTTGGTCATCAGAACATGGCCTTTGTTTGCTTTCACATAATCTATTAACATCTCTTGGGTTCACAGATCAAAGTCTGGGAAATGCTACCTTAGGGAGAACATGAGGAAAAAGCCAAACAGGCACTCACTATTTGCTGCCTAACTAACAGCCACTCCCCTCTTCTTCTTGGTGGCACTTGATTCCATTTGAGGTGCTACTCTCCTCAGCTCCAGCAGTATGTCCTGACTGGTCCAAACTGATCTCGGCAGCAGTCCCATTCCCCTTGGCTGTGGCTGCTGTAGCCATCCGCATGTGATGCAAATCTGGCCAATGAAAGGAAAGGGAATTGTGCTGGAGGCATCTGGGGAAAGGCTTATATAAAGAGACACAGGCAGAGACAGTCTCTGAGTATGGCCACCTCTGAAGGTAATGACCATGAGCAATGATAAAATGAGCACACATGACAGAGAAGAAGGATGAAAAGAAGTGGTCTCTAATAAAATTTTTAAACCCCTGAATTGACTTTAGGGCTGCCCTCTGTTAGATCTTATTATTTATTGTGTAAGTCATGGTAAGTTGGCATTTTGTTACTTGTTGCTAGAGGTCTCATAACTGACAATACAGGCTATTTAAAAATATTTAACAGTTGTTGTAAGAAGAATAACTACACATTCAATGTAGTTTTCATGGTTAGAAATAGGACCCATGGATGAAAGAAACAGAACAGATTTCAGCTAGTCCATAAAGAGGAATTATGTAAAATGGATTGGGTTGACTGGTAAGACAGGGAGTTCCCCAAGGTAGGGAATAATGTCTGGTCAGAGATAGATTATCCCTAGAAATATGAAAGTACAAAATTTTTACATGCCTAGAATAAAATAAAAAAATGTTTTTGTGAGGTAAATGACTAAACTAATATGACTTATAAGGTCTGCTATTATTCTATGTATTTGTTTAAAATGAAGAATTATTAACTAAAAATCAAATTTATAACTCTTAATTTGGAATGAACCTTAGGAACTTATTAAGGGTTCATGGATAAAGACATGGGATTCTGTAATGTGATATAGTCATGTAACAGTGTGTTGACAGGAAGAGAGATAAATAAATTTAGAGAGGTTAAACAACATAAACTTGTTAAGAGTCAGAGATAAGCATTCACATCTCCTAACTTACAGGTCAATCAGGCCTTCCAATTCCCAGTTCAATCCTCAAACTTAATTCATCTTTAGAGATCTAGTTCAAATTGCATTGCAAACATATTCTAATAGAGAAATTCTTATTAATGGGAAAAATACACCCCAGCAGCAGCACAAATTAGTTCTACCATTTATTTTACAAAAATGACATGCAGACATTTTAATATAGCAATTCCATACTTACCTTTCATCTTCTTCAACTCCAAAGAAATTGTGTTTATGTTTTTAATTATAGCTTCCACCTTTTGCTTATGGTCAGTAGCATTATTCTTAAACATCTGATTTTAAAACAGAAGCAAAACCAGTTTATAAATAAGCAATATTTATGTGTACTTTAAAAATATTTAAACTTTCAGTATTTCTTTAAAAATCTGTTATTTCAGAACTGATGGTACTTTTAGTCTTAAGTAACTAGTTTAAATGGTTAGAATTCTACTATAAGGTATCAATCTGTTTTGTAGCATTTTTCCAACTGAAAACTGCTCCAACTGAGATTCTTAGGATGAGTTCTCTTCTTTAATCAAACAATATCTGCAAGATGGGGCCTTTAAAATGTATACGAAGATGCCCCCTTTTCAGAAAGCCTCAGCACTTACAAACTACCTGACAATTTAGCAATTGTATAAAATCTTCTCTAATTTTGTTTAGGTAAGTCAATGTCTCATTCTAATTTATTCTTAAAACACAGGATCCACTTATGATTTCTACAGTACACAGTAAAATTCAAAATAGAATTGGGTTATAATTCATTGTATACCCTTATGCCAAAATGACCACTTTAGGTGTTAAGAGCAGCATCCATTTTAATTTTGGTTAACTGAAATGTATAAATTAACATGTTATATACACAGTAATGAACATGTATTTAACCAATGGTATCAGATACAACATATACACATGTGGTTCACTAGAAAATAACCTAAAACCATTCAAATTTCTCAAAATGACATGAAAAATAAACAACAATTAGCATACAACTGCTTCAGCAATGTGAAAGCTGGGCAGTTATGGGTCAAGCTATTTGTCCAAAATAATGAAAACAAGCTAACCTTTAAGCCAAACCTTGCCAATGTCTTTTCCTGAACCAGAGGAATGTATCCTTTTTTCCTCTCTCACTTCACAGCCACTCTGAAAGAATTAACTTTGTTTTCCAGACATCACTGAATAAAATATACTTTGTATCCCTTTTAAGACCCTCTATGTTAAAAAGAGAATGTCAACAATCTCACTTAGCCATGCCAAACCAAAAGATTTAGGTTTGAGGGAAAGGTAAACATGATTTTTTAAAAAGTAGCAAAGGAGTTGGTGTAATTAAAAGAACTTTAGAAATGACGAATAAGGGGGAGAAAAGTGAGGAATAAGTGCTAAAAAAAAATTAATTAAAAAAAGAAATGAAGCTAAAGGGTTAGAGAAATGCCTCCCAAAGTTGATTCTACTCAGTCTGGGTACAAGTGCCTGCTGAGTAGGTGGGCGGGGGACAGAGCGCTTAGGGGTTCTGGGATCCCACTGGATTGGAGATGGGCCAGGGTTGGATCAAGCCTCTTCCAGGAAGCTGAGACACACCATTATTTAGAGAAAGGAGAAGCTGATCTAATAGCATTCAACTGGGAGGTGAGAGGTGGAGACCACACAGCCTGGGGACAGACAGGGGACTCCATGCCAATAGGCAGTAGACTGAAGGCACTGCTGCCACTAAAAAGCGCCAACACTTGGCCAGAGGACACGAAGCTCCAGCCCTCACCCCGAGGAGCGATAATTACCACCATAGCTTGAATTGCAAAGGCCAAGCCCTCCTTCTCAGCCCAAGTGAATCTCAGGATCCCTAATCTTTGGGGGCTGTGGGAATTCCCACAGGCTGCCCAACCCCAGCTCAAGGGCTAAGGATGAACCTATAGCCTGGGAGTTTCCACAGTCCTCACCCGCCCAAACGCCCAAACTGGATTAGGACGACAAAAAACGGCAGACAAACCCAGGCCCGGCCCCTCCCCGCCAGCCAACCGCCCCTTCGGGACCCAACCGACCCCCTCCTCAGAGGCGCTCTGGACTTGAGGCCACTGGGTGGAGACCCGGGGCCAGCCCGTCCACCACCACCTGCGGGGACCCTCTGTCGACCCAGAAAGTGTAGTAGTCGTCAGCCTCCCGACCCCGCATCCAAGTCCCCGGGGCCTGCCCACAAGCGCCACCGACACGACGCGACGCACCAAGCCCACAGTCACCCACGGTCACCCACGGTCTGACTGCTCCACAGCGCTCACAGGTGGTAAATGTGAGGCGGAGCGTCCTGATTGGCCAGCTCCTTCGCCCGGAGCTTTCTGATTGGCCAGCTCCGACGCCTGTGGCATCCTGGGAATTGGAGCGCCGGGCAGGGAGCCGGTGAAAGAAGGTTCTGGATGCCAGGCTGCGCGCGACTCTCGCTGCCCTGTGGGCGGAAAGATGCTGACCTCTCCTGGGCTAAGAATCGATGCCCGATGGATGCAAGATGGGGTTCGAATCCTATTGCATCGCTTGGTTAGCGGCGTCGACGCAGTTATGTAATGTAACCTGAGTCCCAATAATGTCCTCACCTGTCACGTGGAATGATAAATACTACCTTCGAGTGTTAGTTGGAGGGTTGAGATAATTCATCGAAAGTGCTTGGCAGTTGATAAATGCCCTATAAATGTTAGCTGGTATCATTCCTAATAAATTTTGTGAGATGAGTAGAGTACAGATGAGCTGAGAGAAGTACAGTGCTTTCTTACCAAGTGGAGAAGCTGGGATTCATGCCCCGTTTTCTTGATTCTAAGAGGAATTTCTGCCACTACAGCCTTAAACTTAGTGGGGAGTTTAGGTCTCGAGCATCAGGTGGGGTGAAAGTCTTTGCCTTTTTAAGCTTCCTCTGTAACAAATACCAGCCTCTTGAAGCAACTCCTTCCTGACAAGCCACAACACGGTCTATTGGTTATTTTATATTCAGTATCTTTAACAATGTAGAGTTTGTTGTCTGACACAGGTAGATAAGGAGGGGCATAGGAGAACTGAGCCTCAGTCCTAATGATGGCTAGCTTGTGATCTTGGAAGAGTACCTTCTTTATCCTGAACCTCAGTTTCCTCGTTTCCTCGTCTGTTATGAGAGGGATGGGCTATACCAGAATTTCCTAAATTTCACTCATGTCTAGGCCACTGTGATGATCACTTGCCATAACCTTGTACTACCTACATTGTTATTACTACCTTCATTTAAAAAATTTACTTCCTTTCAGAATTTAAATTTACTTAAAATCAAGTAGAATAAAACATAAACATAGGAGATAAGAAAAATAAAGATAATGAAAATAAGACAGTGTTTTAAATCATTTGATGAGCTTGCCTCCTGATGCAATGACTATGCAGCCTGATCTTTGTCAAAAATGAGTTCTTATTAAGTGTTAGAGAAATGTTAAAGGAAGTCTAGCACAAACTGAAGCTTTCTTTTGGATGGAATCAGAAAATTGAAAGAGATGGAAGAGGAACATCTCTCACTGTGTGAAAACACTGTTTAATGCCTGTGTGCTACATAAAAGCATCCCCCACTGTGCTAGCAGGACATGCCCCCTGCTTTTTAGAGTCCAGGATTAGATGCTCTCCAACAATCCTTCCTCTGCTAAGACTGACTACTTAATTCTCAAGGTGCTGTATGTGCCTTCCAAAATTCCTATAGGCAGCCTTTTTGAATTAACCCTGCAGTTTCAAACCAGTCTGTGTGCCTATGCTTCCCTCATTTAATATGAACACACACACACACACACACACACACACACACACACAATAAATTTGAACACTTGCTAGTGTCTGTTTCTCTATGTGTGCTGAATGTTTTCATCTAATTCTCTGAGTGATGGGAAAGGGTAAGAAGAGGTGCAGCAGAACAAACATTCTTTGAATACTCACTGCACATCATGTGTAATGTTAGAAGCTTTAATGTTTTGATGACTGTGAAGTAGCTGTCATCTAAGTTATGCATAAAAAAGGAGCTTAATCTCAGGAGCTTAGTTCTTGCTCAGGGGTATAAGGCAAGGAAATGACAGAACACTATATATTCTGTCAGTGTGATTCGAGGCCCTTCTATTATTTCCTCTACAACATATTGTCTCCTAGACAAGAACATCAGCTGCCATCTCATATGCTGAAATCCATATGCTGAAATCTTAACCTCTAGTACCTCTGAATATGAGTATATTTGGAGACAGGACATTTAAAGAGGCGATTATATTAAAATGGCCCTAATCCAGTCTGGCTGGTGTCCCTATAAGAAGAGGGAAATGTGGACATGCAGAGAGACACCAGGGATGTGTGCACGCCAAGTAAAAGCCATGTGGAGGCACACCAAGGAAGTGGCCATCTGCAAGCCAAAGAAAGAAGCTTTGGGAGAAACCAGACCTGCTGACACCTTGATCTTGGACTAACAGCCTCCAGAACCATGAGAAAGTGTTTCTATTGTGTAAGCCACTCAGTTTGTGGTGTTTTGTTATGATAGCCTAGCAAGCTAATACGACATCTCTTGAAACTATAAATGAGTTGAAATGTTTTGAGTTTCATAGATTGGTGAACTTAAACATACATGTAATAATGTGCACAGAAGCATACCAATGCAGAGTGAACAACATAGGGTGAGCAACTTTTATTTTTCTGAATTAAGGGCATTAACGATAAGAACAAAACAAAAAACTGGCATTGCTATTTTATAGAAGCAAGGATAATTTAACATCAAAACAAAAGGAAAAGATAAAAGGAAAAATATAATTTTAGAATAAGACTAGGTTAACAAAAGGATTGCCAGTTGTTTCCTTTTATTCCGGCTCCCTTATTTTGATGTAGACAAATGAAAATTTAACCTCAGACCTGTATGAGTCCACATCTATGTTTAGGAATTCCCTGTAGATAACAGTAGAAGGAAATAAGGTATTTAGGAAAAGTTGATTGAAAAAAGTAGGTGAGTAGAGATAGCGTTAAGAATCCTGAAAATCAAGTAACGATGTGGGTCAAAGCTGGGAAGAATGTGGTGTCTCAAGTACACTGAACCAATTTCAGGCTCCACCAGGTATTTTCAGGAACTTTCACTGCCTAACTGCCTGCGATTCTCCTTACCAAACTCACAGAACTTTTGATAGCATGTAAAAGCCCCCCCCTACCCATCTAAGAGCACTGATTGTTTTTTATAAACAGATTCAGACTACTGTCATTTGAAACAGAATATTATTGAGCTATTTATTCACAAAGAAGAAACAACTTTGTGTTTCTTTTAAATAAGTGTTAGAAGAAGAGTAGACAAAGATTAAAAAAGAAAATATACAATAATGTATTTTCTTTCATAAAATGTCTTATTATTGTCTACTTATTATAAATGTCTACTTATTTGTCTACTTAAATTTGTGTACACAGGGGTTTTGTATTGTAGTGTTTTCCCTTCTTAAGTAACTGTACATGAACATTTTTGTTTTTGCCCTAAAAAAATTAAACTTTTTAAAGCATGATATGCTACTAAGTTTTGAGACTATTATAGTTGAGGCTCCCCCCAAAATCTGTCTTCTTTAATTAGTTTGCAGATATAATAGTTCACTGGAACCAGCATAGGCTGCAGTTGTTGATTCTAATGTTAATCAAATAAGGGAGATTAAAAGGCTGGTAAATTCACTCATAAAGAGAAAAGCTGTTGCAGAACAAGGTGATTAAGCATTTTATGGAGCCAAGTGCCTCAGTTAGCTTTACTACAAAATCTTGACATAAAGTATTGGTTTCCAGGAAAACAAATTGTGTGAAGTATCTCAATTCTTCCACTGGATCTCAGGGCTCCCATTTCCCTTCTCTGCCTGCTCATTATCAATTAAAAGTGCCTAAGGATAGGCTGCCTACCAGAGCATCAACTCCCTTCTGAACAACCCCTGTGTACACAAATTTAGAGGTGGCAACCGGAGCACCTACTTGGATCATTACCTGAGAAGCATGACTAGCATCAGAAAGAGCAAATAAATTCCTTTGTATCCAAACATTCATTGCTTTTCCCATGGCTGGTTACATAGGGGAAGTGAGAAGCAAACAGAAGACTTTGGCCACTGTGATCTAAAATGAAGGTTAGATTTGCTGCCTGCTATTGTCTTCAGGTAGCTGATGTTACATTAGACGTTTTCTTTTTCTCAAGGAGAAACACTTCTGAAACAAAAATAGAATTATCAATGAAAATCCACTTCTAATTAAGAAAGTACAATTCTCTACTAGCATTTTCTGCTGAAATAGTAAACTATCAAAATAAGATTGCTAGATAAAAATACAGAACACCTAGTTGATTTCAAATTCCAGAGAAATAACAAAACAGTATTTTAGTTGTCCTGAATGTTGTGTGGCACACACATAGTCTCAAAATATATTTGCTGTTTATCTGAGATTCAAATTTAACTAGGAATTCTGTCTTTTTATTTGCTAAATCCATAAAGTCTAACCCAAACACTTTAGCCATGCATAAAGCAAAGCAACAATGTGAAGTCTTGTAGAGCTGGTAGGTAAGGAAGCCAAGAGAATGCTGGAGTTTTCTAACTTGATGGTCAAAATATTAACATAGATACACTTACTGCATCAGCGCTTGGCTCTCCTCTTCCTTCAGTGTGCTTGTGATGTGAACAAGAAGTTAGGTTTTTGAGAAAGCAGATGGACAAAAGCTGACAATATCCACTGAGGCACTGTGTTTTGATAGTAGCTAGCTGTGTCTTTTTGTCTGAAAACTCTTTGTGCTTGGCTTTTTAGATGATTCCTTCATCCAGCAAGGCATATTCATGTCACAAGTTGTGATTATTTCCAGAGATCCACCAATCAGAGAATACCTGTCTCTGTCCTAAAATAAAATACGCTTCTAATTCTATTATGTTGGCCATTCATCTGTCAACAGTACTTCCTCTGTTTATTAAAGGCATAGATCCTGATCAGATGTCATCTCCCTCTGGGCATTTCTCCACCCCCACACCACACCCTCATCAGCTGGCCATGCAATGAAGAAGGAGCATCTTTATGAAAATACATGTTAGGTTTGTGAAGTCAGTTACAGTAGAGTATAAGTGTGTGCTCATCTTTTGTTATGAAAAAAGCAAAGTATATGCACGTAAAAGCAAGTTTGGATGAACATTCACCAAAATGTTAACAATGATTATTAACATTTATGATTATAATAATTAAGGATGATTTTATTGCTTTGTGCCATTTATTAAGCCTATCTGTAATTTCAACCCCACCCTTTCTCTATTTTAAACTCTTTAGGCTATTTCTCAGCATGTTACATCACTTTAAAGCCCAGCTTCTTAAATTTTATGCTGCACAATAATTACTCAGGGAGCTTTTGAAAATGAAGAACTGGGGCCCACTTCAAAGACTCTGATTCAGTAAATCAAAGGTGGTGCTCTCTGAATCTGCATCTTTAATCTCTCTTCCATTTTAATCCATGTGGTCAACTGGTGGTCATATTGGTGTCAGCTTCACAGGGTGATTTCTGAAAGTCTCAAATGCATGGTCACAGTTGAAACTTATTTTATTTTAGTTCCTGATGCCAGAATTCAGTAGTTTTTTTTTTCCTTAAATACTTATATGATTTTAGTCCTAACTAAGATCCACTTTAATTAGAAAGGAAAATGTTTGGATGTTTGGGGTGAAAGGCCTTCCTTGGCTCAGCAGGAAACAGACTTGCACTGTCTGCTTTGTTCTCCTTGGTGAGAGGAAGGAGATGGGTATGCAAGCTACAATTTGTTCTAGTTTAGGTTTTATTTATTCTGTTTCATGAATTTTTGGGGGGGAAGAGAGGTCTCTAGTTTTATTTGCCATCATAATGGAAAGTATAGAGCAAAGGTTTGAGATATTACACACACACACACATACACACACACACACACACACACACACACACACACACGTTCTAACAGATTTGAGGGCCACTTCAAAGACTATAGAACTGGGAATTGAACCCAGGGTCATTACACCCCTGAGGCACACACCCAGGCCTTTTTTTTTTTTTTTTTTTTAAGTAGGGTCTCACTAATTTACAGAGGCTGCTCTCAAACATATGATCCTCCTGTCTTAGCCTCTCAAGTACTGGGATTACAGGTATGTGCCACCACACCTGGCTAAAAATATTTATATTTTATATCTACCTTTTTGTACTCAAAACTCTCTCTACTTCTACCTCTGCTGCCATGCCCCTGATCTAGGATATCAGTCCCCCACCCCCACCCCCACCACCTGAGCTGCTTGCAAGAACATCCTTATGATATTCTCACCTATGGGGTTCTCACAGCTATTCTTGCCTCTTATGATTCACTCTATACTCTACAGCTGAATAAACTCTTGAAAGTGTAAATTTGATCATGCCCCTTCCTTATAATTTTCCAGTGATTCCCTCTAGTATTTGGACAAACACTGCACTCCTGACCCTGGTCTATAGAGCTCTGATCTGCCTTTCCCTTCTTCTACTTTGGGGGTTGGTTTTGGCCTGTCTCTTTTATGGTAACATACGTTCATTAAGGACGGAACCAGTTCTCTTATTCACCATCATCTTTTCTGTGCACAGCAGAATTCCTGGCACATAGTATGTGCTCAATGTGTCATTGTTCAGTAGCCAAATAAGCAAACAGGTCATTGCTGTGGTTAGAGAAACCAAGATGTGCTTTGCTTCCTGGCACCCCACAGGACACTCAGCAAAGCTCTAGCAGTGGCAGCCACATTTTCATGCCTTTTGAGCCCTCTAAAGGAGGGAAAACTCCCATAGTAGTTGGCGATAGAGTGGTTGATCTGTGGCAATCTAAACACAGCAATGTGAACTTCATTCCATCTGCTTTTTCATCCTGGAGCACAGACCGAAGATCCATGAGCACAATAAAAAGCAGGCTCACTGCTGTTCTGGAAAACCACACCAGGCCTGAAAGCTTCAAAACAGCCTAGTGTAGAAGAATTAGTGAATGCTGGTCTCTGATAAAAGAACTGTCTTGGCTGTGGATCATTTGAATAAAAATCAAATGACTTAGGATCTGTCCAAAATGAAGGATGTTTTAATACTTTGTGTGTAAAAACACTGATATTTTACTTCTTTTTTATTAAACAGATTTTATTATTTTTCAGAATCTTGTCAGCATAATCATTTTATGGGTGGATGAAATATTTAGCCCTGCCGCTGCAGGAGTTCTTTCACAGCAATTACCTTGTGGCACTTTCCCTATAATTAGGTTTTCGCCTAGGATTTTTCCCTGGGCCTGGGTAATAAATAAAATATGACCAGAATTTAAATTTGTCAATTACAAGCAAGCGTAGTGCGTAAACCCACAACAGAGTCATGAATTCCAAACCACAGGCTGTGGCTGGGGGGCAGATGCTCTGAAAATTAAAATGGAAATAAAACTACTGACTGGCAAGCAAAAAGTGGGCCCCAAAGAAAGCAAATCTCCCCTAACACTCATGCATAATTCTACCAAACAGTGAAGGCTCTTGATTACAAGTTGCTTAGTGTGAAACTGACAACTCCAGGAGCAAGCAGTGGATTGCATTAAGCTAATCTGCACTGGCTCTGCTCTCCTGCCTTATAAACACCTACTTTTAAGGCCAGATCAAACACTGCATTTGCAGCCTGGTGGTGGTGGTCTCTCTGAGCTTCTCAAGGATTGACAGATGTGGGGAAGGATCTGCTATCTCCCAGCAGCTGCTATTTTCACTGACCCTACTTCAACAATTGCTCCTGTGGGGCCCTCTGCCGACCATGTCATAGAGAGGGAAATAGTCTGTACTATTAGAGCCTTGTAAAAAAAAAACAGACTTACTTTACACCAAACAAAAGCAAAATTTGTGAACGTTTAACTATAAAAGCCCTTGGCAAGGAAAAAGGGACTCCTGTTTCTGTAAACTTACTGGGTATCATGGGTTTATTCATGCAACAAATCTTTTTTGAGTATCTCTTTTATTGTTAGACACTACAAAGTTTTTGGGATATGGCAGTAAATCAGCAGGTCTCTCGTTATCATAGAGACCAGGGTCTGGAGGAGGAGGCAAACTGGAATTCACAGATTATATAAATACAGCCATATATCACTGGTAATGGACAAGTTCTGAGAAATGAGTCCTTAGGCAATTCAGCATTGTTTGAACATCATAGAGTGTACACAAACTAAGACAGTTACAGTGTTACTAGCGAATGTAATCTTATGGGGCCATTGTCACACATATGGTTTATTGTTGACTGAACCATTTGTATAAAGCACGATTGTGTATATTAAGTGACAATTTAATTAGAAACTATTAAGGAAGGTGTTATGTCATGAGGGGATGTGACATGGCTAGGCAGCTTTCAGGAAAGTATTCCCTGAGGAAGAGACACGGGCTGAAATAAGAAAGGGACCAGCATTCCAGGCAGAGGGAACAGCATATTCAAAGTTGCTGCATCAGAAGCACCCTGTCAGACCAAAGAGGATGAAAAAATGTTAGCAAGACTGGAGTGCAGGGATGAGGGCAAGCCCAGGGCAAGATGAGGCTAAAGAGGGGGCGGGCCAGGTTTATGCCAGCCTGTCAAGGATTATGGTCTCTTTCTTGACAGCTGACAAATCACTAACGGGTCTTATGCAGGTTGGGGATGGGAATAGTGGTGGTTGATATGATTGTATTTGTGGTTTGAAAAGATGACCCTGGCTTCATGATGAAGAACGTATTGAAAGGGGAAAGAATAGAGATAAGAAATAACCAGTATAGCTGGTTGTCCATTTGTAGAAGAATGGACTTAAACTCCAACCTCTCACCCTGCACAAGAGTCAACTCAAGATGGATCAAAGACTTGGAAATTAGACCTGAGACTTTGAAATTACTAGAGGAGGGCATAGGCCTAACACTCCAACATAGAGGCATAGGCAGAAACTTCTTCAATAAGACTTCCAAAGCTTAGGAAGTTAAACCAAGAATTAATAAATGGGATGGTATTAAAAAGTTTCTGTTCATCAAAGGAAACCATCAAGAATCTAAAGAGAGAGAGTCTACAGATTTAGAGATCTTTGCCAGCTACTCCTTTGATAGAGGACTAATATCTAGAATATACAAAGTACTTCAAAGACTTAACACTAGAAAAACAAATAACCCAATCAAGAAATAGACAATTGAACTAAATAGACACTTCACAAAAGAAGAAATACAAATGGCCAATACATATATGAAAAAATATTCAACATCATTAGCAATCAGGAAGATGCAAATCAAAACTATACTGAGATCCCATGTAACCCCAATTAGAATGGTAATCATTAAGTCAAATAACAATAAATTCTGGCAAGGATGTGGAGAAATAGGAGCTCTTCTACATTGTTGGTGGGATTGCAAATAAATGCAGCCACTATGGAGATCAGTGTGGAGATTCCTCAGAAAACTGGGAATGGAGCCACCATATGATTCAGCTATACTACTGGGTATCTTTCCAAATTGAGTGAAATCACGATATTATAGTAATACCTGCATATCTATATTTATAGCAGCACAATTCACAACAGCCAAATTATGGAATCAAACTAGATCCATAAGTAGATGAATGGATTACAAAATTATGGGATATACACACAATAGAATTCTCAGTAATAAAGAAGAAAAAATTGTCATTTGCAGGAAAATGTATGGACCTGGAGAACATTATTGTTAAATGAAATTATCCAGTCACAGGAAAATGAAGGGTCATATTATTTTCTCTCACATGTGGAAGATAGGGAGCAGTCAGGATACAAGAGGGACTTTAAACAATGGAGGAGATACCCCAGTGACCAGTGGAAGAAGGGAGGTGGTCTTTTGGGGGGAGGGATCAATGAAGGAAACACTTCCACTGACATGCACATATGTGAAAATACCAGTGCCAACCTCAGTATCACTTATGGGGAAGGGAGAGTATAGGGAGGGAATTGGGGAAAAGCTCACCAAGTGCTGTGTGCATGTATGTCACTATCACTGTGAACTAGATTATGATGTGAAACTAAAACTATTAATGTACCAATAAAAGAATTTTTAAAAAGCATAAAAAAGAAGTCCAATATAGCATGTCTTATAGTAGTCCATGCAAAAGATGATGGTGTCTTGTTTAAATGGTGGCAGAGTAGAAGGAAATGAGCTCAGGAGCTAGAGTCAATGTGGACTTGGTGGTGGGTGACACGTGGTGATGTAAGCACGGCCTACAATAAATGTATCATTTCATCATTAGAGCCTTGCAAAACATTTTTATACTCATTTCACACCTGAGGAAATTGAGAGTCAGAGAAGCTTAGTGTTGGACTAAAGATCAAGCCACTGGGCACTGGCTGGGCTATGTGTGTTCTTTTCCTTCAGAGTTTTTCTAAAGTTGCATAGGGAATTCATTTTGGAATTAATCTCCCCTACACCATTCCAATGTGTCCCTTTCATTCTTTATACCCTAAATTATTTGTTGCATTTATTTTCCATTGTGTTTGTACCACTAGGCTGAGCTTGTTGAGGCCTAGAGTTGGGTCTTATTTGCCTGTTTTGTCAGGACAATCGGTCCCCTTTATCCTCAGGGGATATGGTCTAAGAGCTCCAGGAGATACCTGAAACCTCAGTTAGTATCAACCCCATTTTTATCATGATTTTTCTATGCACATATATATCTATGATAAAGTTAAAAGTTGAGCATAGTAAGAGATTAATAACAACAGTAACAAAATAGAACAGTTATAACAATATATGGTAAGAAAGGTTAATTTAAAACTTGTGAATTGTTTATTTCTGCAGTCTTCCATTGAATATTGTCTAATCACATTTGACCATAGATCATTCACTGTGTTAATTTTCTTTCTGTTGCTGTGACAAAATACCTAAGATAAACAACCTAAAAGGAAATATCTATTTTGGCTCATGATTTCTGAGATAAAAGTTCATGATTACTTGGATCCATTATTTCTGAACGTATGATAATCATGGTGGGAAGCATGTAGTAAAGCAAAGTGCTCACCTCATGACAGCTGAGAAACACAAAGAGCTAGATGAGGAGGGAGGGAGGGACGAAAAGAGGATGGGGCAGGGGAGAGGATATACCGTCCAGGGCACAGCCCCAGTGACCTGCTTCTTCCAATGAGGGGCCCCACTTCCTGAAGTTTCCACCACTGTCTCTAGCCCTTTAAATTATGAATGCATCAATAGATAGTCCATTGATGAGATCAGGGCCCCCATGATCCAATCACCTTCCTGTGGCCCCACCTCTAAACATTACTGCCTTAAGAACCAATCCTTCAACACATGGGATTTGGGGGGACATTTCAAATCCAAACTGAACCAGCCACATAAAAGGAATTGCAGATTGAGGGGGGCTCCTGTATTTAGTTTAGTGCCTGGCTTAGAATGAGCCAGTGAGTATTTGCTGAGTGAATAAGAAACTTTTTCTAGTTTCCTACAGAAGAGAGCCAGTTTGAAGAGCAAAGTGTGTTTAAAACAACATTCTCACTGGCTTAAATCTGTCTTGCACCAAGACCACAGTTCTGGGACTCGAGCTGGAATGCCCAAAAAGGACTTTTAAGAGGTAACTAGAATTTTCTAGAATTCTAGTATGGTTAAAAGAAAATAGCCTCTGCATTTAAATCCTAGCTCTGTGATGTATAAGCTGCACATCTAGAGGTACTTATTCTAAGTCTTGAATGTCCTCATGTTTAAAAGGAGGATAATTTGAGTATTTGCCTAGCAGGGCTGTTGTAAGAACTGCATTTGATCATCTGTGAAAAGGGCTCAGCACATTAATATATGATTTCTCTATTTTTGTAGAAAAGAAGGATAAGATGTTGCATGGTGAATCCAGAAAGTGGATGGGGCTGGGACTTTCTCTCCATCTGGCCTTAAAGTTCTGTCACTTACTGACTCCTCTTCCTGTGGTTTATTCTGGAATGAGGAAAGAAGAAGTTGGCTCTCTGGGGGTCCCTGACAAGCTGACAGATATCCCCTAAGGCAGCCTTCAACAGAGAACTTTTTTTTTATTATTATTATTATTATTCTTTGTGATTTACAGCATGTGTCTACAAGCCTCTGGGCACAATCATGGAGCAAGAATGGAATTAATAAATCAGATCTATTTCTTGCTTAATTCATGGCTCTGACAAAATTAAAAATGGAGACCAGTGGGAAAGGCTAAGCAAACAAAGTATCCTAAGCTTGGATTCTTGGGCACAGGGGCTTGTGGGCAGAACATTACCCAACCAGAACTGCAGCTAGAGCAAGACAGATTGTCTGAATAGATCAAAGGAGCCTGAGGATTCCCCAGAAAGCCACAAATCCTTCTAGTTCAAACCCTTTTGACTTAAGGATCTCAGGCCTCTGGGATCCTACATGCAAAAGTTCAAATCCCAGCTGTGCTGCCGATTTTTGTAAGCTTGAACAAGTGGCTGAAGGTCACATAACTGGTTATTTTCAGAACTCAATTCAGATTAAGTCTGATCCCAGGTTTATAGTTTTTAAACATTATATTATATTGTTCATGAATGTATATTACAGTTGCTTAAATTTTTTTGTACAACTATGAATCCTTCAAATGAATGCCTCATATACAGAAGGAGCTTAATGAATGCATGTGAAAGTTTTGGTGTCTTAGATTATTTTTCCCCTGAAATTCCCCTACTTCAATTTCTACCCACAAAATAATTGCATTTATCACTGGAAAAAGCATTTTAAAGAAAAGCATCATAAGATCTTCATGAATCATCAAATTCACTATAGTTTGGATATTAAATGCCCTCCAAAGGTCTTTGTATGAAAGGCTTGTTTGCCAACATGGGTGCAGTATAATATATTGGTGGAACCTTTACGTTGGACCTAGTGGAGGAAGTTAGGTCACTGGGGACATGCCCTTAAAGGAGATACTGGGACTCCAGCTTCTTCCCTGAAATTCTCTTTTTGCCCTTTGCCATGAGGAGAACAGCCTCCTCCAACACACCTCTGCTGTGTACAGTGCGATGTGGCCAAGTGATCCCGGGTTAAAACCTCTGCGACGGTGAATCAAAATCAGCCTTTTTCTCCTTCTAAATTGTTTATGTCCAGTATTTCATCACAGAGATTAAAAGCTGACTATCACATTCACAGTATACAATCAAATATGCACACAGTATGCTGCTGTATCTCAAACCTCATCTTCCTCTCACAGCCATAAGAACCCTGAGTCAATCCTATACCTTAACAATTGATGTTTTCCTCCATTAACTATATCCACTTTTCACAATGAAAGTTGGTTTTCATCTCCTGTAGGAGAATTGCTCCTTGTGCTGCTGAGCCAAGAGATGATTCAATGGGGAGTGGGCATTGGCAGGGCTCCTTTTCTGTAGAAAAGGAGAGCACAATCCAAATTGTCCTCTCAGCAAGACTGCAACTGCCCATGTGTCACTCATTATCCTTTAGGGTGCTTTCTCTTGGTCAAAGCCAGCAAAAGCCAGAGGCCAGAGTGCTCTAAAACCTCAAGGGGCTCTTCTTCCACCAAGGCCTGGCCCAGTCCTCATTTGGACCACAATATCTTCTCCATTTTTCCAGGTTTATGTTTATTATGTTGGTTTATTATTGTTAATGTAAATTTTTCTAGTTACAAATCTGAAATCTTTCAAAATAAAGAAATGATAAATGTTTGAGGAGATGGGAGAGTTTAACCTGATTTAAATATAAGATCATGTATATGTGGATCAACACATCACATGGTACCCCGTTAACATGTATGCTTTTTATATTTTTATATACTAGTTCAAACAAATTTAATAAAGAAGTCTAAATATTTAATTTGGTTTACAAGTATATTTTGGGTTAGAGAAGTATGAAAGAATAATGAATAAAATACAGTGCTATTATTTAGAAGTGAAATGGAAATGCTAGTTTAAATAAAAGGAAAAAAGAGAGACAAACATGGAAAACTCAAAATATTGCTCCAAAAGAACAACAACAACAACAAAATCACCTGTAATCTCTCTATTTAGGAAAAGATAACTGCTGACATTTTAGTGCAAGGGCTTGTAGTCTTCCGCTCTCTATTGTACAACTTTTGGAAAAGGATTATTCCTTAAAATGTCCTTATGTTTAAGAAAAGCAGAGGAAAAAAATCTGTTATCCCTTTCAGAAAGAACCCAAGTAACCCCTATTATGTAAACTCTTTCAAGGAAGCAGTCTGTTCAAAACTGTTGCTAAGTCATTTGTTGCTATAGCAATGCTTGGCCCCAGAGGCAATAAACAACCATCCTGACTGCAGCCTCCAAACACAAGCCACCATTATCTCCCTCAGAGCTCTTCAGAGGGGATCATTTTGCCAACGCTATTCATTTAAATTAGCAGCTTTCATCTTAGTCACCTGAATTTCTGTGCTTCACACCAAGTCGTGCCAGGGAGCTGAAAAAGCAGAGTGATAAATCAAGATGCTGAGGGTTGGGGTCAGTGCTGCTTTGGTCTTTCAGGGTACCTCAGGATCTGAGGTAAATGCCTGTTGTTTTCTTCTGGTGCTTTCTTTCTGCTGTGCATACAGCTTGCCATGTTGAATACTTGTCATCCAGGGCAAGGCAAGGATAGGGATATGGGCACAATCTCGTGACAGTGGAAATCCTGGCAGCACCATATTTAACCAAACCCAGAAAACTTTGTTGAACTTAAAGTACTGAGAAAAATCTCAGAACATTCCAGAAAGCTCTTTGTACTGTTATGTACAGCTACAGAATGTTACAGCCAAAGGAAGATGTTCTGAGTGCTTACTTAATATATATTATTTAGTTTGATTCTGGAAACACCACTATGGGGGAAGGCAGCATTTTTCACCTTGTTTCACAGAAGAGGAAGTTGAGGCTTGGAGAGGTTGAGTGACTTGCCCAAGGTCCCTGACTAGAAAGTGGTAGAGCCATTTGGTTCCATACCTATGCTGTGGACCTCAGAGCCTGCTCTCTGTCTTGCCCCATGTGTTATATACATGCATTGAAGGAATACACGTATGTGACGCTCCTACTCTGTGCACAAACTGCTAGGGATTTTACACACATCGTTTAATAGCTGTGATTGGGTGGGGTAGATATTATCATCCTTATTAGGGAAACCGAGACCCAGAGGTACAGTGTGCACAAGGTGAACCAGCTAGATGTGGTATAGAAAGTTTGAACTCACAGCTGGTGGACTCCAAAGACTGTGCTTCCTCCTCTACACAGCATTATCTGGTACCTAGAAATCATTAAGTCTAATGCCCCTCCCCCCTTTTTTGCAAGTGAGGAAACTGAGGCTTGGAAATGCTAATGGACTTGCCAGTGTCATCTCTCACGGTCTAGAGCACACTTCTCTCCAGCCTGACAAGGAAGATGGAGGTCATTTGCTCTAAGCTGGCCTGAGTTATAAGTCATCCCTTTTCTTTGGGACCAAGTCCCAGGGGCGATTGCCAAAGCAACTGCACTTGAAGAGTGTGTTTCAAGGGTGCAGTGGGAGGTGCAATGGGAGTGGTGGTGGTGCTGTGGAGTCTGACTTTCTAACCTGGCTTTGTTGAGCTTTATAGCCAGAGAAGTTCCCCCTGGAAGTGAAGCATCCCAGGGGTGGGCCCAGGGAAAGGACATCATGACTGATATTTGGTCCTCTTTGTTACTCCTGCTCCTTCCCTGTTGGGTCAACCCCAGTTGGCTGTGTCTCTTCCAAAGGTCAAGGCTCCTGTCAATCATAGCTTCTCAATTAACTCTTATTTCAGGTTCTGGAAACTCCTTTCTTCTCCTGCTCCTGTAGGCCCAGGAGTAGAAATGGTGTCCCACTGTTTTTAGCCTCAGGGGCACACCCTCATAGCTTTCCACTTTAGCCAGTTTTGCCCACACCATGGCAAACTAGTAAATTACCCAGTGTGAGTGTGCCCACTGTTTCCTGCTGAGACCAGCTGATTCACTCCCTCAGTTATTCTCTGACTCATCGCCCCATTTATTCTCTCCCTAATACTTAGTACAATCAGTAACTGTTTCATTTGCATTTATTATGCTTTCTTACGATCTTTCTGCCCTATAACAGGACTGAGGCTTTACTGATTTATTATCAAACATTTCCTCTAAGCCAGGATGGTCATTTTCACAGCCCAGCTGTGATTGCTTGCAGGAAGTCCAGTGGAATGACCGGTTGCCACTGACTGAAATGTTGGAGTGTGCCTCAGTGGAGCAGGCCCGTGCATGGCTCTTTTTTTCAGGAAGAAAGCAAAGGTGGTATTTCGGATCTGTATCTGGCTTTGACTGCTATTTCCCTTCTTGGGTCTGTTCTGATAATTCTTACTGCAGCTGACTCTCAAAACCACAGGAACTGGGCGTGGTGGCGCATGCTTGAAATCCCAGCATTTGGGAGGCTGAGACTGGAGGATCTGGGTTCGAGGCCAACCTAGTGAGGCCCTCCGCAACTTAGGGAGACCCTGTTTCAAATTAAAGAATTAAAAAAATAGGGCTTGGGATATATCTTGAAGGTAGAATGCCCCTGAGTTCCATCCCCAGTACCGCAAAAAAACAAAAAACCCCACACAGTCAGATTGCCAAGGTCACATTCATTTCAGCCAACAATTTGTGCCCACTGCATATGTGGACTGGATAGTGCCCAGTGCTTTGCCCTGCTGCTAGAGAGGGAAACCCACCCAGTCTCAGATGAGGGCTCCCAGCTTGGCTGAACACTGTACAAGGAATGAGGTAGAATATCCACTTGCCTGATAAACCCACGAGTAGTCCATCCAGATAATTGTCAAAGGTCACAAAGGTCATTCAGATTCAGGAGAGTAGTGGGCTTTCCTTTTTTTTTTTTTTTCCTGGTGCCTGAAGAACTCAGACATCTTAGACACATGAGGGACCGACAGAAGTCCCAGAGACACCCCTGGCTGTCTTCCAAGGATCTTCTCACCTCCATTTCACTGGCCAAAGCATTAACTCTCTCACTGACCTGAGAGGCAGAGAGAAATGAGCTTGAGAGTTTAGGCTCTGGATCTCAATAAGTTGGGTTAAAATTTTGGCTTCTCCTCTTACTAGTTCTGGGATTCAGAGCAACTCACTTAACTTTGCTGAACCTCAGGTTTTTGATCTGCAAAATGGGGACAAGCAACCCTTCTTAGGGTCACTGTGCTGGTTAGACTGGATGAGGTGTTGCTCATGCTCTGTGCATGGTGGCTAGCGATAGCAAGGGTAGGTCATATCTCCTCTGTCAGGTCTGTTGAGTACTTTTTTAAATCTACTTCCTTGGCCACTTCACTTGCTCTCTTCCTTCTCCTCCTCTTACTGTTTTCTTAAAGCAGTCATCTAGATTTGCATTTCTGCTTCAGTACAAAATGCAAAAAGCCTGTTGGTCATTGCTAACTCATCCCTGATGGTCCATCCATCTGAGGAAAATGCTTTAGAGTCCAATGTGTACCCTCCAGTTTCACTGGGTCCTTCTCCGATGTTCAGCCCAAGTCCATTGTCACCTACTTCACTGGTGCCGCAGCAAGTGGACTAGTGGAGAGGAGGGCAGGTTCAGGGTGCCTGCAGGTTGGTGTGGGGATCCTGTATCTGTCAGTTGCTTAGTTGTGTGAATTCAGGTGTCCTATATCATTGCACTGAGCTGCAGTGTTTTCATTTGAGAATATAGTGTGACAAACATTTTGGTCCAGGGCTTGGAAGTGGAAGCTATTTCCATTATGTTTAGGTTTTTATTTTTATCTTCAAGGAGCTCCTAATATACTTGGGATGATAAAATGAGTATTTCTAAAATACCAGTGACTGGGTTAAATGCCTACTATCTCATATAGGGTGCATCTCCTGGTTAAAATTCTTCAGTTATTGCATTTTCGAGCTTGCTAATGAAGTCATAGAGGCTGCCTTTGACTAAAGTACAGTTGGCCCGTGAACAATATAGGAGTTGGGCACAGTCTAAATTCCCAGTATAACTTTAGACTCCCCCCAGAACTCAACTCCTAATAGCTTTCTGTTGACTAGAAGCCTTATTCATAACATAAACAGTTAGCACATATTTTATATATGTATAATATATGATGAAAAATATTTGAAAATCACAAGTGCTCGCTCTTTACTACGATGGGCAATTTGCTGGGGAGAGGAGCTGCTCCTGCAGAGATGATTGGCTTCACATGGTGTTTAAAAGGATATTCCACACACTTGAGCTCACCACCATAGCAACAGGAGGTGGCTAGCAAATTATCACAGTAGTTCAGTCTGTGTACTACAGTCAATTTTATGCCATTATGATTTAGTATTGCATCTTTACATTTGCTTACATTTCTTGTGACTGTGAATGGTGCCATGTATGGCTGTATGTGTGTGAAAGTTTTGATAAATTTTAACTTTTCATAATAGACTTCTATGTATTTTATGATAGTAAATATAAAATAGAATATTATCTACATATATTTTATGCATTTTTAACATATCTAGATTTTTCTTAGTTTTTTAAATTTCTTCGCTACAAAGCTCATTAACATCTTGGCCACATGGGTTGGTTTTTTTTTTTTTCCAAATTGTCATAAATTAGAAAAAAATAACACATATAAGTAGGCCTGTGCAGTTCAAAGTGGTGGTGTTCAGGGGTCAGTTAGTCGAAGGCCAGTGCTTTTCCTTCAGTTCTTTCCCCTTCCTCCCTCCCTTCCTTCTTTTCTTCCTTCCTTTTTTACTCCTCCCTCCCTCTCTCCCTCCTTCCCTCCCTCTTGTAGGGAAGATGAATGGTGAGGTTGGCAATCATATGGGCAAATGGAGTAATTTATGCGCATGGAACAGCGTCTGGCTGCTTTTACAACACCCACAAAGAAGCAGTAATCCTGCCAGGTGCTTTTGAGATTTAGTACCTGCTCAGTATACTTCTTATTGCTCAGGTCTTCATCATAGCCAGAACAGCCCTCCAAGACCCGAGCTGCTTGCAGGCTTCTCTTCCAACATCTCCAGTCCACCTAGTCAACGATCTGCCATTCCCCCATGCACCAGCTTGCTTCATGTAGTTCTGCCTCTGCCTGCAGTGCCCTCCTCATCTGTTGTTTCCTCCTTGTCCCTTGGCTGAATGTCTCTTATCCTTCCAGATGCAGATGTGGTCACTCACTGGGTCTCTAAAATAGTACTTCTCAAAATGTAGTCCCTGATAAGTGCCTGTTGGAAAATTGTCTCCACAATGAGAGAAGTACAGTAACAGCAGTATGAGTACTTTTATGTCTGTTCAATCTAGTAATCATTAATTTGTGTTATTTTTATAGCCTTTTCTTTCATTTTATTTGTCTACTAACTCACTTTTTATTGTACAGTTGTCCCTTGGTATCCACAGGGAGATTGGTTCCAAGACTTCTATGAACACCAAAATCTACAGATGATCAAATCCCTTATACAAAATGGTGCAGTATTTGCATATAAGCTATGCACATCCACTTGTGTGTGTATGTATGTATGTATGTATGCATTTATTTATTTATTGTGTGTGTGTGTGTGTGTGTGTGTGTTTCCTGGGGATTGAACCCAGGAACATTGTACTTCTGAGCTACATCCCTAGCCCTGTCTTATTTTTTATTTTGAAACTAAATTGCTGAGCTCTCATTAAATTACTGAGGTCTTTGCTAAGTTGCTGAGACTGGCCTTAAACCTGCAATCCTTCTGTCTTGGCCTACCAAGTATTGGGATTACAGGCATGAGTCACCATACCCAGCCTCCTGTGTACTTTAAACCATCTCTAGATGACTGTGATACCTAATACAAAATAGATGCCATGCAAATTGTTTTAGACTGTATTGTTTAAAGGAATAATGACAAGGAAAAAAGTCTGTACATGTTCAGGATGGACTCATTTTTTCCCAAAATATTTATAATCCAGGATTGGTTGAATCTGTTGATGTGGAAGCCATGGATGTGGAGGAGTGCCTGCATTTTGCAGAAGTATTGGTATGTGAAAGAAGGGAGATGAAGCAGAACTTGGGCTTCTCCACAGCTAGTTTGAGAAACTATTCCAAGTAAATTCTTAACTTTGCTTGATTGCCTCATCTTCCTCCCTACTCTCCTTTGCACAGCATCCTGCTCAGGATTGCTTCCTGACTTGAACCTTCTTCTGGGTAGGCAGATGTTCCATCCTCTCTTCGTTTTGCTGTCTGTTGTCCCCAGCTTTCTAGGGTAGCTCAAATGTGACTTCCCCAGCCTGGCCTTCTGAATGCATGCTCATCACACTTGGGACATGAGTACTTGATCCCAATCAGAGGGGGTGTTGGAAGTTCCATTATTGAATGCTAGACCCTTTATGCCCCCATCTACAGTCTCCCTGAAGGCAGACTTCATTGTGCTGGGTTGGCCATCACCATCTCTCTGGCTTCCAGTGGAAAGTCTAGCACATGCTAGGTGCTTAGTAAACATGTTTGAAGTTCATTGGATAATTCAGGGAAATGAATGATGGAACTCAAAGACTGTCAACTGTTAGTGAGTTATCTGATTGCCCCCAGGCAGAGTTGCTCATTCAATCATCTTGAGCTCCTCAGGGGTCTTAATAGATTTCTTTAAAAAAAAAAAAAAGCATCTTACCCAACGTAACCTCTCAAATAGTGTGGCTTGGCCCTCAAGAGGAACTGAGTTTGAATCGCAGGTCCTCCACCAACCAGCTCTATGACCTTAGGCAAATCATTTGAACTCTCTGAATCTGTTTTTCTCACCTGTAAAGTAGATATATAAACATCTACCTTATAGGATCACTGGGGGGTTAGATTAAATAATCCAACTACAAATACTGATCAAAGCTGGGTGTGGTGGCGCCTGTCTGTAATCCCAGTACTTGGGAGGCTGAGACAGGAGGATCAATCAGAGGTTCAAGGAGAGCCTCAGTAAGTAGTGATAGTCTCATCAACCTTGCAAGATCCTATTTCAAAATAAAAATAAAAAATAGGGCTGGGGATATAACTCAAAGGTAGAATGCCCTTGGGTTCAATCCCTAGTACCACAAAAAACAAAAACACTGGTTAGCACAGACTGGATGTTTAAACAAAATCAGTTCTGTCTTCCTCATCCCTTTCCTTAGTGTTATGACTTCATGGTTCATTGTGGCCTTTCTAGAGCGGGAGGCACCACCACACCCAGTACAAAGGAGCTCAGTGAATAAGATCAAGCTATTAGACGAAAACCATTATGCCAAGTGATCAGTATTCTCAGTTCATTAATCCATTAAATGGGTATAATAATCTTTATCGTTGAGAGATTTGAATAAAACAATGCACATGAGCACTTAGCACATTACCTGGCTCATAATACAGGCTTGGTAATTGGTAATTATCATTATTAATAAAAATAACATATAATATGGTATTCTCAAATTCTCAACACCAGATAATTTGAAATAAAACAAAGGAAATGCATAGTTTATCCCATTGGACTTTCCAGAGGTACAGTGAGGAGGTGCAAATAGAAGCTGGCTGTTCCTAGGAACTGCTAAGGTAACAAGCTCTGAGCAGTTTGGAGAAGTCAGGAGCGACAGCAGAGGGCGCTGTTTCCTTAGTAAAGAGCCAACTTGGTTCTCAGCAGCTGCAAAAGAGCACTGGAGAATGGAGTCCGTTGCAAGTTTGAAGAGCAGTAAGTTTCTTGTGGCAGAAACTGTGTAGGTTTTGGGCAGAAGTTTGTTGACTGACTCTCCCAAGTTTGGAGCCCTGAATATCAGCCTCTTTTTGTTTAGGGCTGGCCTTGGGATAGGACTTGTTTAAGACTGTGGGCTACTCATCCTCTCTTACATTGCCAGTAATGGATTAAAAGGGGGAGAGAAGCTGAGAAATAGGACCCCAGGAACTCAAGGGGCTCTTTTCACTGGGCTTCGGTTGTACTTCTCTCACCAGAGAGGCATCAGCAGAAGGAGAGTACTGAAGCTGTTTGAGGGCTGCCTTTTTCTAGTTCCTCTGCCTAACGGTGCATGCTTTATTGTTTTTTATTTTTGTTTTAATATGCACAAAGGCCTCTCATAAACTAGCTGCATTCTTAGAGTACATCCAGTATTCACCAGGGTCACCCTTTTTTGGACAATAATGGTTTCCTGATTGCTGTGGAGCTCGGCTTTGAACCTATTCTCTTGATTATGAGCAACTTGAAGAAAGACACAGAAGATTTACATCAGATGCAGTGAACAGCTTCTGGCCATCCCTCTCTGATCTTGACCTTCCTGTCACCTCCTGTAGAAGCCTTCCTTGGCTCTCTAGTCTGGTTTTGGTGCCTCATGGACATTCAGGACTTCCATTATTCCTACATCACTCTTAGCCATGGTATTGTCGTCAAGTGTTGACAGGCCCATCTCTCCTGTTGGACAGCACCGTAAGCCTCTGAGGGCAGAGACCATGTCATTCATTCATGTGTTGTTAGGACAGAGCTTGGCTCAGAGCATGTGCTCAGGGAAAGGGTGGTGGGTGGATGAATGAATGAATGAGTGAGTGAAAACAAGGCTTGAGGAGATAGCTAATATGTTCAATTAAAAAATAAATAAGGTCCTAAGAATGATGATACTCAATTGCAGTTGCTGGTGAAAGAGAAAAAATAAGTTTATTTAGATCAATGTGACATCCTCCTTCCAGTCCTAAGATGTCAACCGCATGAGGATGGGGCTGGCCAGGGCTGGCTTCACAGACAGATTAGGATGGAGATGGGCCTGGGGTGAAGGGGGGGTGATAATAGACTAGAAATGGAATCTTAGACAGAATTAACAGGATTATAGTGTTCAAAGCATGGGCAGTGACAGTGTTTTCTGTAGCATTTTCTGCTTTGATCGTATCTGGAGTCTAGGGATTTGAACTAGAGAGGTGAAGTGAGAGAGGTCCAGGGTAACAAGTATCAGAAAACCTTGCTGGGGAGCATGCAAGTCACTGGGATTACAGTTGTGCACCACCATGTCTGGCATTAGTTTCATTTTGGGGTGAAACTAGATAAAGGTGGTGGTTGTACAACATGTGCATTTACTAAATGCTGCTGAATTGTCCACTTTAAAATGGTTAATTTTAGCCAGGTGTGATGGCACATGCTTGTAATCCCAGTACTTAGGAGGCTGAAATAGGACTGGGGGTGTAGCTTGGAGTTAGAATGCCCCTGAGTTCAATCCCCAGTACTGCCAAAAAAAAAAAAAAAAAAAAAAAAATAGGGCTGGGGGTGTAGTTTGGAGGTAGAATGCCCCTGGGTTCAATCCCTAGTACCATACATATAAAAATAAAAATAAATAAATAAAAATAAGAAAATAAGCCAGGTGTGGTGGCTCACGCTTGTAATCCCAGCATTTGGGAGGCGGAGACCAGAGGATCCGGGTTTGCAGCCAGTCTCAGCTACTTAGTGAGGCACTCTGCAACTTAGACCGTTTCAAAATAAACAATAAAAATTAGGGCTGGGGGTATAGCTTGGTACTGGGGATTGAACTCAGGGGCATTCTACCTACAAGCTATACCCCCAGCCCTATTTTTTATTCTTTATTTTGAAATGGTCTCACTAAGTTGCGGAGTGCCTCACTAGGTAGCTGAGGCTGACTGTGAACCCGGATCCTCCGGTCTCAGCCTCCCAAATGCTGGGATTACAAGCGGGTGCCACCACGCCCAGCTTCCCAGTCCTATTTTTTGTTCTTTATTTTGAAACAGGGAAACTACAACTTAGAGAAGTGACTAGACCAGGGTTCTAATAGCACCATGTTTGAAGACTTTTTATCCTTACCTACCCAGCTATACTTAATTGTCCAAGCAATCTTTTAATTATATATTATTTCCCCTGTTACTTGAATGAAGAAATAGGCTCATTAAAATCAGTCACTTGGAGCCGGGTGTGGTGGCACACACTTGTAATCCCAGTACTTGGGAGGCTGAGACAGGAGGATCCGGGTTCGCAGCCAGCCTCAGCTACCTAGTGAGGCCCTCCGCAACTCGGTGAGACCCTGTTTCAAAATAAGGAATAAAAAAATAGGGCTGGGGGTATAGCTCAAAGGTAGAATGCCAGAGTTCAATCCCCAGTATCGAAAAAAAAAAAAAAAAAATCCTAGTACTTGGGAGGCCAAGACCAGAGGATCCATAGCAGATTGGAAGCCAGCCTCAGCAATTTAGTGAGACTCTCAGCAACTTAGTGAGATCCTGTTTCCAAATAATAAAAAAGGGCTGGGGATGTGGCTTGGAGGTAGAATGCCCCTGGGTTCAATCCCCAATACCACACACACAAAAATAAATAAAATTGTTAATTTTATGTTATGTGAATTTCATGTCAATTAAAATAGAATAATGAAATACTATTTTCACACCCAAAATATTAACATTAATCTTTAGTATACAATATGCAGTTAGTTTTCAAATTTTCCTATCTTTCCAAGCATACACACACACACCAAACTGTTCATATAGGAAGAGAAGGATAAATGTTTGATTCCCCCTTTTATTAACTATGTTTGAAAATAATGATCTGGCTTGCTAGAGTGTTCCAAAAGTGATTATTTAAAGTATCAGTTATAAATTCAGGGATTTGAACATAGTTAACTTTTTTCAATCCTTTCATTATTATCTTTATTAAAGCCAATGTTTTCCTATTTTGGTCAGTGAGGGCCTTTTCAAGTTGTCTTTTGAGTCCTTTCGACAGTTTTGGTAATCATTGATGGTTCCCCTCTCTGGTAGGGGAGATGATCCATTTCCTTCCATAGACCTAGAATTAGCCATTTTCTCAGAGACCCCTAGTTTTTTTTAGTGGTTAATGACATTTAGAAGTTACCAGCTGGAAGGGCCTTTTTAAAAAGAGAATCTTATTCTCATTGCCATATGTAGAAATTTAACTAATGGTCATTTATGCATGCATCCCACTTAAAATAATGCCTTGAAATGTGAAATTTCGAGGGCTCTTTCATCTAACTTGATTTTCACACTCTATTATCAAGCCTAATCTTCAAAATCAGTCATATAGGACAATAATACAAAAAATATGTGTCAGTCATCATTCTAAGGGTTTTATAGACTTAGCTCACTCCCTTAAACTTGCAATATGCCACGAGGTAGACAGTAATATTGTTATTTCATTGGCAAAGGAACTGAGGCCCAGAGGCTGGAAATCTCTTTCTCATGAATGAAAGTTCAGACAAAATGATGTTAGTCACTGACCTATAGGTCACATGCTCTTTATTCTGTAGTACATGAGGAATGGACATATTCAGAAGGCAATTGAGATACACAAATATGTCTTAAGATCTTAAAGCACAATGTAAATCTGTAGCATTTGTTGCTGTTTATTATTATGAGTACTACTATCATATTCTATACTAGAACAGTCCCTTAAAATATAAAGTAACTGGCTCAAATGTAACTTTTTAAAAAGTTTTATTATTAATGGATTAATGAAATTTCACCTCTTCTTAGAGATAGGCCTGTGTTTAGTTTTGCCTTCTTTATGGAAGACTTGAAAGTCAGGGATCTTAGTGGAATCAATTTTAGGGATTTTCCAGGGAGAGTTGCAAACTGTTTATCAAATTCTCATTGATTTCTCCCCCATAGGAGTTGCCAGCTACACACGCAGAACAAACAAGATTTTCTTTTTGCCTCTTTCCAGTCCTCTTGAGCAGATGCTTTTGAAACAAAAAAATGCAGAAATAAATATACACATCTGTAGTCCCCAAGGCCCTGAAGTTTACTGTCTATAATTTTCTCTCTTGTTTGAGTTGGCCTCAGAGTTTTATTATTCACATTATTTACTGAGCACTTAGTGTGAGGCACTGTCTTAAGCATTTTAAAAGAATTAAATCATTTATCCCTTTTATAAAACAGATGAATAAACTGAGGCATAGAGAGGTAAAGTAATTCGCCTGAGGTGGTACCGTTGGTAAGCTGTGGGGCTGGGATCTGAAGGTGTGTGCCTGACCACTGTGCAAGGCTACCGCTCTGTTTATAGGCCTCTGCGGCCACAACACTCACACCTACAGGGCTGAGTATAGTTGAGAGCCTGTTTTCTATTGGAAACATGCCTGAAAAGAGTACTTTGAAGATCCAGACCTTGCCTGACTCAAAATTTCAAATCCAATTTAGCAGATCACACCTGTCTTATTCTGGGTACCAGTGGACTAGAAATCTGAAATGATTGTTTTTTCCTAATCAGGTTTGAATTTGACAGAGGAAATTGAGATCTTATTTGTGGAGGTAGATTCTGCCTGTAGATCTCCAGATGCTGTGGTGCACCCTACATCTGGTTGAAAAGCCAATTTTATTTCAGGTGTTTAGCCAAGTTTCCATGCCCACTGACCATTATGCTTGATTTTTTTTTTTTTTTTTTTACTTTAAAATATAGCCTTAACTGTCAGAATCATGATTGCCATCATAATGGCTAACACGTACCCAGTGCTTCCCAGGCTGAGGGACAGTGTGGAGGGCTCTGTGGATCCAGTGCTGTCTGATCCTCACGGTGACACTGAGATGGAAGCAGTGCCCATCTGCATTTTACAGATGGGAAACTGAGC